>NDGM011056186.1:0-13547 GCA_002564305.1 Octomys mimax
TCTCTCTCCTCTCTCTCTCTCTCTGTCTCTCTAAATAAATAAATAAATAAATGTTAAAGAAACAGTCCAGATGACCATCAGCTGATGAATGGATGAAGGAGATGTGGGCTTTTTATACAGTGGAGTACTACTCAGCCAGAGAGAATTAGCTTGAGACATTTCTAGCTAAATGGATGCCACTTGATACCATATTCTTATAAATCAGACACATATGCATAAATATTGCATGGTTTCTCTGGTGCAAGGAACTGAAAGTGTAAGTAAGAACCAAAGTGTATAATAGATATTTGAAAATGGCAAGAAAATGTTCAAAATGAAAGAAGAACAAAGGAAGGGAAAGAGGAAAATGAAGGGATAAGGAAACGCAAGAGGATAGAAGGGAAAAATTGTAACAATGCTTTTGTAAATAAAGAGGAGAAGAGGAGTTGAAGGGAGAGGGAGGGAAGTGGAAGAGAAAAAAGGAAGAAGCAAAATATATCATGTACTTATACAAATTCCTTTGATAGTGTTATCGTTATGAAAAAAGAAGACACCATCAAGAACATTTATAAATGAGAGGGCATGTCCATGCCTGACTTGAAAGACAGGTGAATTCACATGTTAGAACTAACTTGGTAGTGCAACTGGGACTTGACATTGAAGCCAGTGCTCAATTGTCATTCTCAAACTCCTAGGGCCCTTCACAAGTATGTTACTGCATATCTGTTCTGCCTGTGCTTTTTAAATACAACAACAAAGCCCAGAAGACTGTGTATTTATTTACAGCATGGTTTGCTGAATATTTTAAGCCCACTGTTGAATCCAACTACCCAGAATAAAGTATTCCTTTCAGATTATATAATGCACCTGGTCTCTCAAAGGCTCAGATGAAGATGTACAGTGACAGTAATGCTGTTCACATGACTCCCAACACAATGTCTGTTCTGCAGCATACAAGGCAAGGAGTACTTTTAACTGCAGTCTTAAAATGTAATGACCTCTCAATAATAAACTTTGAAGTAGACCAAATGGCCTTAAAGTTTTGGTGCTGGGTGAGTTGATCATTTGCAAGAGATTAGAGGGTTTGCAGAGAAGTGGGTTGTGAGGAGAGGCAGAAGCAGTTCACAAGCAGAAGCACAGTAACTGGAGGCTGAGCCTGCTGGTTTAGGCAGTGAGGTGGATAACAGCTACGCTAAGAAAGACTTCCAGGAAATGATGTTGCTTGATTCCCTAAATATTACATGGTCATCATCTGGATACAGGTGTGGTTTTGCTGTACAAAACCCTTGAAATGACTTGTGTTCCTCAAATAATTATAATGACAAATCATAGCACAAGTCAATATTGTGTTCTGTAATTGCACAGTGGAGTTGGAGATTTTTTATCAGAATAATCCTCAACCCTGGAAATTTCCATAGCATTCTTTTCTCTTCAGTAAAGGAAGTAATTCTTAAAAAACAGCATACTTCTGCTAAAATTTACCTATTACAGTCAGAAGACCTGAGTTTCCAGAAATTATCCCTGGTCTTCTCTCTATTGAAAGCATGAAGCAGCACAGTGGATGGCTGTGGAGTCTTGTGTTTGAATCGTGCCACTTTTACTCACTAGTTTTATAACCTAGAGCAACCTTCCCATTTCTCTAAGTACCAGCTTCTGCATCACTGACATGGAAATGTAATGAGACTGTAAGGTTCTTGAAATAGAGAGCGGTTACAGGAAGAGCAGCTGGCGGAGGATGAGGTCTTAGCAAACAGTAATCACGGTAGGATTTGTTAGGGGGAGGAACAAAATGGTATGTGAGTGTGGGGGAGAACTCGATCGAAGAATGTGTTCTACGTGATTGTTTCTTTTTTTTATTGAGAAACAAATAGCAATGAGACAGTTTCAAAACTGATTACTAGGACAGTTTCAATAATTAATACATTGTACATTGTTATCTTCTTAGTGGTTATCCATAGTGCAAGACGCAGACTTGATTCTGTTTCTTATGGGAATCATTTGCATTACTTCTTTGCAGAATAACGGGACCACTGAGCATCAGATAGAATCTTTCATAAGGAAAAAGCTGGAGTCACTGTTAAAAGAATCTCAAATTAGAGACAAAGAAGATCCTGACAGTTTCACGGTGAGGGCGCTCCTGAAGGCCACACATGAAGGCTTGAATGCCCACCTGAAGCAGGTACAGTTTGCCGCAGTGCTCATTCCACTACAAGAACATGTAAACTTCCTTGTACTTTGTAATTTTTTGTCACTTGTGAATATGCTTCTCCAACTTCTTTATTTCTATTATATTGTATTATAATGAAAATATCAAAAGGATGCAAAAAACAGTTACAAGTCAGGAGATGGGGGATAAAATGACATGACAACTGCTGCAGTGGGAGTCTCAGGAGAAAGCCCGCTGTCTCTGGGCTCAGGTGAGAGAAGAGCCTCCAGCCTCCAATGTGCTTCACCTGCTCTCTGCTCCCCATGCAGCAACCTCCATGCTCTGTGGATTTTATCTCCCCACATGTCTCCTGTCTGTTCATTTATCTTCACCATAGTTATATCCAAATCTAGACATATGTCAATTCTTTCTCCTGTTTCAGTTTAAATTCTACTTGGAAGTCAGCATGGTTTTTCAAAAACTATAAATCTAATTGTCATTCCACTGTTTAAAATTCTTCCAGTTACATTTCAGGTAGATTGTAAACTCCTTGACTAAGCTTTCAAGGACCTGCAAAAGAGTATCCTTGCCTCTCCTCCACTCTCAGATCTCTGTTTGTTTCCCACTACTCACCATTGTCACACCAGCCACAGTTACCTTCATGTCCCATGATCCTCCTCACAGCCCATCCCATTTGCCAGGTGCACTCCATTCCTGCTAACTCCTATTAGTCATTTAAATCCTAGCTTCAATGTAAGTCTTAAAAGTCTTGTCTTGATCTTTGAATTTCGTTAGCTATCGCCTTTATATTGTCCATGGTGATCTGACATGTCTTCTCTTTTCTGAGGGTTTGTCTATATACTTGCAGTGTCTGTCTTGCCACTTAGTCTGTAGATTTCTGAAGATAGTAATGAGCCAGTCTTGATAGCTCTTGTTTTCCTGGTTTATTATAGTGTTTATAGTTTAGGAAGATCACAGATAGTTCTAAAATAAACCAATGTTTTGCATTCTTGATGAGATTTTTAGTTGTGGTTTCTAATAAAAGTGTCATAAATGGCCAAGGAAGAGAGAGGATTTTAAAATGTTATCATTGTAGAATATTGAGAGCATTTATTCTGGACACCAGGGGACCCTTGTCATTACTGGCATGGCTAATATCAGTTTTCCATGCTGCTACTGTCTGTCCTCCATACTCCTGGAAGAAAGATCATATCTTATCATTGGTGGTTACCTTTAGACTTTGCAAAACTATAGCAAAACTATAGCATTAAGCTGTTCCTCAGAACTATTAGTTTCCAAAGGTAGAAAGCACAATTCAGAATTATTAAGATAGTGAAGAAAGATGTTAGGTTAGGTAGCTCCTAAGTTTATTTAAAGAGTAGGGTTCAGAATGGGCTTAGTCTACAGGGTCTGCATAATATGAGACTTTTTTTTTTCTATTTGCCTTCTTCAGTTTAGTATCATCCAAAATCTTGTTACCCTTCCTTCCATAGTTGGCAGTCCCATGAGCTACATTTTTGTTGGTCCGTGAACAGGGTGTTGGATAGTATATTTGTCCCCAGCTAATAAACCAGAATTCATTTTTAGCCCTTATTGGAAATTTAGCTCATAAATCAACCCCTAAGGTAATCACTATGACTTTGGATAATTGTTCTTCCTGAAATAAATTTCACAAGTGTATGGGATAAATGTATTGCTAATGCCAGTGAACACTTGCCCTTGGCGCTCGTGCCTCGGATGCTTCGTCTTGTAATATCTATCAGAAGAGCAGATGGACTGTTGAGGAAGCAACCAAAAGGTCGGTTGTAGTATTATGATTCTCCAGTAATTTTGGATTTTATTAAATTTTCAATAAAATCTTAGATTTTCTTAAACTTGTAATAAAAAAATACAAGCAGGTTACCCTCCATCTAGGAAACAAAGATACCACACTAGTGCCTGTAAGGTCGCATTCAGTTAGGCCAGCATGGTTTCCTCTGCTTATCCTTCGTGAGTCTCATTGGCTGACCTGGGCCAGTCATCACTCATATGCTTTTGGAGGAGTCTTTGTCATGTGCCAGATTATTTCTATTGGGAAGGCAGCCAGAGGTGTTTGATAGTTAGAAAGGAACAAAGTAAGCTATTTTTCTTTTGCTATCCATTGAAGATATCTTAATAATAATTTTACTATCAGGTCAAATGGAAAGCAACCTTAAATTTTAGAGATATAGTAAAGGAAAACTTGTATCATTTTTTTGTTTTGTTTTGTTTTCTCTTAAATCTGGGTTACAAAGAGAATGTAATTATATTAGTATAAAACAAAAAGAGCCTTTGACTTTAATAAAGTGAGGTGTAAGGTACTGAGGTTTTGAACACTGCTACCTTACTTTTTGAAATAAAGTTTATGTTCTGTGGGCAAGTAAAGTAAGTCACTATTGGGACAAGTACATCTGGGCCAAGAACATGTGTGCTTAAATTTCAATCTGACAGTGTGCTAAGCATGGTTCAGGACAGCATCATTTTAGCTCTTCCTTTCTTGGATTAGAATTCAGCTGTGTGGGTCTGAGTTCTACACACAAAAAAGAGTTCTTGAATATTATCTATCTATCTATCTATCTATCTATCTATCTATCTATCTATATTTAACTAACTCAGCTCTCCCAACTCTCAGCATGCCAGGCCTACCCCCACCCCCAGTTTGGAAATTCCCATTTGTTCTTGTCATTATCTCGTGTCAGCCATTTGATGACTCCTAACAATTTATAGGCTAAAGTTCAAATTCACAGATGTAGCTCATAAGATTCTCTCTTCAGCCCCTCCCACTTTTTAATCAGCATGCATCCATGACCTTGACTCTTGCTGGTGGTCTTGTGTGAGTCCAAACAGCACCCAGTCCTTCATTATCTAGGAGGGCACTATGCTCTGACTACTTGGCTTTTTTATTTGCTATTTCCTTGGCTGCAACACACTTCCTCTTCCTAAGTTCACTTAGATAGTATCCAGCCATCTCCAGGCTTCAGCTTTTATACCGTGTCTCCTTAGAAATCCTTCATAGTTCTCAAGTTTGGCCATCTTGTGGTGCCCCGAGCTTTCCTCATCAGCTTTTATTGTCTTGCAGTGCCAAGATTTTCTCCACCATTAGATGTAAGTGCTGTGAGGGTAAAGCCTGTGCTTCCCTTGTTTGCTCTGCCCTTTTGTACTCATCAAATTCCTAGGACAGCGCCAGTTCCATGACTTCAATGAAAGATGAGTGCTGATATTCAGGCAAGGATCATAGCTTCAGATAGATTAGTACAGTTAGTCATAGGTCTCCTGGGTAAGGCATAGGGTGACAGAGGTTGGGGAAGTTGGGGAGGAAGCCAGGAAGGAGACTTGGAGCCAGGCAGTCTCTGTTTTATGACTGATTAGTTGGTAGCTTTGGACATTTTGTCTAACTTTACTACAGTTTAGTTTTTACTATCTAAACTGATGTATAATTGAAGTTTAATGATGCTTATTTCCAAAGACAATTGTATAAATTAAGTGAGAATATATGTAATGCACGTAGCAGTGACCCTGAGTAGTCAGCGCCTCTTACGTTGAGTGATGCTATACTTCAATTTGTTTGGGACAGTCTTGCTTTATACTTGTTGTAATTTTTTCAAGTATCACATTTCACATTTTAAAACATCTCATTTTGGAAAATAAATGCTCTAGTCCTTCTATAATGGGTGCAATGTTTGAGGCAGAAAGGAATTCACATGGTAATTGTCAATTTCTCCCTAATTCACAGAGAAGAAAACAAGCCGAAAGAAGAGATTTACCAAAGGATAGATAACTACCTTCAGGCAGCACTGAGTCTCCTAATTTGGAGAGGAGGGTCTCTTTTATGGCCACATATACTTACTTTCTTAATTCCAGATATTTTGAATTTAATGATCAACATTATTTGGTCTTCAAAGGCAATGAACATACATAAGCCAAGCAACACTTACTTGATATCATCCCTGTTCCATTAGCATTTTTTAGAGTGCCCTTTTCCCAGACAATTCTCAGATTCTTCTCACCTTCTTCCCCAGAACTGAATTTTTGACTAGTGTCTGTGGATGTAACAGATGCCCTTCCCTAATGTTGTAAACTCGTGTTCATTCCATTCATGTGATGAGCTCTGATTCTTCTGTTTAGCTGGAGTTCTGGATGATTAGGACCAACTGGTCTCCCTGTGTACCGTACCACTAACAGTAAACCACCTGATTTCCTTCTAAAGATAGCAGTGAAATAAGTATCTATACCCTTTTAGAGTGATTTTTCTGTATAGTAATGAGGTCTAGGCTCAAGCAAGGGCAGCTAGTTCATTACCTTTAAACTGGAAAATTAGCTCATGAGGAAAACACAGAACACAACGCTACCATTTTCTGGTGATCACTAATGAGGGAATTAAGTCAACACATAGATAAGCTTTTCTGTGGCTTAAACATATAAAAGCTGCATTTTTGCCTCACAGACATGCTTGGGTTTTATTTATTTTTAATATTTTAAAAGCCTAGGTGGCATGTATGCAATGTGATCATTTTATTCAACAAAATTGGCTTTTAATGTCTTGATTATTTCCCCAAAAGTAAATCTTTCCTTCACTGAAAATGATTTATCCCCATTAGTGAATTTGAAAGCACACATCCTACATTGTGGGCAGGCAGGTGAACAGCTCTGACCGGAGTGTTGCTCTTAGCCTGTGGCCCCAGGGAGGTAGGGGGCCATGGTTACATCCTGGCTGGGGCCAGGCATCCAGTCTGTGTTCCTTCTCTTGCTGTAGACCTAAAGGTGTGGCAGAGGAAGAAGTGAGCAGGGCAAAGGGGAGGAAGGGTCCCCCACCATCTCAGAGCTAAGGAGAATCAAAAGAAGGAAAATAGTCATTTTATGTCTTTATTTACTCAGAATCCGGACATGAAGGAAAGTGGAAAGAAATCCCATGGACGATCACTCATCACCAACTTTGGAAAACACAAGGTATGAATTAAGAGGGATAAGTATTTCGAATTAGTAATCTAGTCAATTTAAAGACTCTGAAGGGTTACAGGAGAACATTTGGTGATGTTGAAATAACTAAAGATATCTTAAGCAAACCTCCAGAACAAGATTGAAATTTAAAATACTGTAAACCACAAGAACTTCTATTTATCCAAAGTATCAAAAAGCAAGTCATATACTAGGGATTGATTTTATTAAATACAAAAATCAAGAAAGTATTTATATCCTGAATATGTAGTTTCCTCAAAACCACAAAAAGATAAGCAATGTAATTTCTAAAATCTGGATAAAAGGCTTCATTGAGTGCCTCATGAAAGGAAATATGCAAATAGCTGAGGAGATGGGGTTTCCCTTCTTGGCCATCTGAGAAATGCACATTTCAGGGGTGATGCACACACCCACCATAGCAGGTAACATGAAAGACTACCAAAACTAGTGTTAAGGGGCCAGGGATATAGCGCAGTGGCACAGCACCTGCCTGGTCAGTGCAAGGTCCTGAGTGATCCCTGGTATTACCAAAATAAATAAATTAATAGAGAGATAAATAAATAAAATAAAGTAAAATAAACCAATGTTAGTGAGGATGTTGAGAAGTTTGGAATCCCATCTCTGCTCATGGGTATGTGTATTTGTGAAGCTAGTATGGCACATTGTTTCACAGAATATTTTAAGTTATGTTATACATCACAGCACAGTTCCACTGATAGGGTTATGTCAAAAGACAGAAAAAACAACATTTACAGTGACATTATTTTAATAATACTAATAGAAAACAGTCCAAATGTCTCTCAACACTCAAATAAATAAATAAAATTGTGATATATTCACACAAAAGCATATTTTAACAGTCAAAAATGAAAAGTTACACTTATATACAATATATAATTAGCAAAATAACACAGAATCAAAGACCTATATATAGTTTGATTCCATTTACAGAAAATTTAAAACCAACCTAGTACCCCAAAAATTCCACAGAAAACCTCCTCACGGAACCTCTGTAGCTTAGGTGTTACTTTTAGGGAGGAAGTAACCATGGAATGGCAAAATCACAGGGCCTCCTGGGGATGACTATGTTCCGTTTCTCATTCAAGTGGCTTTGCTTTGTGAAAGCTGTTGTTCTATGTATGTACGACTAGTATAGGAGTCCAAATATTTTCAATAAACATGTAAAATTTTACGAGAAATGAGTGATTGGATGATGAGCTTTACAGTGTGTGCAAGGTTCTTGGGATGCCATTTCTTCTGTTGTAAGGAATTTTGTGTCCAGAATTTCCTGCTGATCAGGGAAACAACTTATTAGGCTGGGTGAAAGAGTCATGACCATACACAATTAAATACAAACAAAATATTTACCCTAAGGACTGCTTAGGTAAGCCGTGATTCATCTGTACAATGGGCAACTGTTAATAGATGATCTTTCTGAAGATCACAACATATGAAACATTTTTTTAAAAGAATGAGATGAAAAGGATTTTACAGTATAATCATCATGATGTGTTATGTCAAAACTGTATTGCTAGGGGCTGGGAGATAGCTCAGTGACAAAAGCACCTGCTTGGTAAGCATAATATCCTGAGTTTAATCCCCAGTACAAAAACAAAAACAAAAAATCCTGTGTGTGCTGGGCTGAGGAGATAGCTCAGCAGTCTAACTACCTGCCTGGCAAGCTCAAGGACCTAAGTTTGATCCCTAGTACCACAGGCCATGCCAGCTTTGGAACCCCAGGCACATTGTGCAAGCCCCATGCTAAGCCATCCAACAAAACTGGGGATGGTGGCGCATGCCTATAACCTCAGTGCTAAGGAGGCTAAGACAGGAGGGTCACTACAAGTCCAAGCTGCATACCGAGACCCTGTATCAAATAAAGAAATAAATAAAAATTGAAAAAAGAACTGTGTGTGCAGAAATTGCATCATCATTTATCCAAGTGGTATCTGTCACTGATAATTCATTTTTTTAATATTTCATAGTAAAAAGTAAACTTTAAAAAGACAGATTTATGAACTGGGTATGTTGCTCAGTGATAAGAGTGATTACCTAGCATTCAGAAGGCCCAGCACTATTAAAATAGAAGATTTATTATTGTGATACCTCAGGTACAGATTCCTTGGAACAGATTGGATATCCTTGTCTAAAATGTTTGGAGCCAGAATGTTTTAGATTATTTTTAAATTTTGAGATATTTGTATATACATAATGAAATATTTTGGAAATAAGACCCAAGTCTAACCATGAAATTCATGTATACATTACACATATATAACCTGAAGGTATTTTTATGCCATATTTTTAGTATTTCTGTATTCTGACTACAACTTGTTGCAGAGTCAAGTGTAGAATTTGCCATTTTTCATGTCCTGTTGGGGGCCAAAGTTTTCTGATTCTCAAGCATTTTGGATTAGGAAAGCTCACCCTGTGTATGTGTGGAATTAGAGATATTTCCTTTCTGAGAACAACTTTTCATTAACATTATCTCCCCAAACCCATGTTTTAGGTAGGACTTCAGCAACAGAATTAGAACTTATTATGCCTCCAGTCATAAGAATAAATAGTGGTCTACAGATTTATATGTTATTTTAATAAACACTAATAGTATTTTACATTGGAAATTAATATCATGTAATTTGCAAAATGAATCTCTATGTTATCTCATTCAATTATCACAGTAATAATCCTCAGATTAGCTGTTGTCACCATATCCATTTAAAAAGCACATATGGAGCCGATGAGGACAGCTAACGCACCAGCTCAGGGAAAGGCTGAGCTGCGGTGAGCCTGGCCCCTGGGCTCCCCTTCCATGTATGCTGCAGCTCCGGGGGCACAGGCAGTTGCAGAAGGCACTCCAGACCAAACTGGCACCTGGCTACCAGCCTACCAGGGATATAAGCAGGCTTATGCCCATGACAGCTTGTTTTTTATTCATTGTGTTTGAGAACATCTGGAAGTTGAGCCGATCACATGCTAATATGGGAGTGGGGTATCATTCCTTCCCCATGCCACACTCCTCAGATGCTTGGATACTCTATCTCAAGATCTCAGTTTTGTTGGTAGAAGCTATAGTTTTGGTGGCAAGGTTTTCTGTAACTATTGGAGTCCCTCCCCATAACAATCATTTAAATTGTTATGTATTGCCTACATACTGGGGCAACCTCTGAGAGAAAGTCACATAATGTTGAGAAAGTTTTGTGTCTAACAACTAATCTGTCCAAAAGTTAACAGAGTAATCCCAGGCTGGTTAGCTGCAATCCTGTGGCTACCAATTCTCACTATATTGCTGGAAATAAAAATGGGTAACTTCTCAAAAAAGCAATTTGATTTAAATGGTCATTTGAGTGTATACTGATCATAGACAAGAATGGTAGGTACTTTTAAGTTAGTATAGATTTTTTTATGAAACCAAAGAGTGATCTTCCTATACAAAAGTGCATTTCCCCTTATAATTATTTAATTAAATCCTACAACTTTGACCTTCCCTATTGAAGAGACTTTCAAAATGAGTGAACTAGTTGTTTTTCTAAGATTGCAATTTTTATAGCTTAGAAATCAGCTTCTGATCATTAATACTTTAATAAAAAGTGTGGCCATAAACATCTTTGCTATATAATGGTGAATGAAGTACGCTGCAATACTCGGTTAAGTGTTTCCCCCTCCACGTTATTACCTCAAAGTGTATGTGTGCATGTGTGTGTTATGTGCATGTGTGTGCGAGTGTGTCTGAAAGTGTAGTTTGTTCTCTGTATGCTGTGAAGAAACCTGATATGATGAGTTTATCTTGCTTACTGTGATCCTCCCTGCAGAAAACCATGAAATCACGTTCTAAGTCCTGCAGTACTGATGAGGAGGAAGACACACAGCCGAATGCTGGCAGGGAGAGTGGCCAGCTGTACAGGTAAGCGCATCTTCCTGGTGCCTGCTCAGACTTCCCAGGCCTCTCCATTGCTATCACTGTGGCTGTTTAGTTGTTTGTCCCCCAGTAAAACTTGAAAATTAGTTAGCTATGAAACAACAAACATAAGGAATTTAGCACTGTGCCTAGCACATAATGAGACCCTTAATAAGTGCTAGCTGTAGTAATTGTAAGTAAAACTTACCTTCAGAAAAGGTAGAGAGGCACATGCATGTAGAGAAAGCTGACTGAGAAGACACTAGAGGGAATGCTAGGTGTGAAGCATGCATTAGGAACCAGGCAATTGCAGTCAGCCAGGTTGCAAAATCTCATCCCTTTATTTACTGGCTTTAACATGGGGTGAGTTAAGCTCCTTTTTTTAAATTTATTTTTTTATTTTTTATTTTAGGGAAGGGTCTATAGGATGTTTAGGGTCTCACTGCTAGATTTGACTCATAGTGATCTGCCTGTTTACAGCTTCCCAAGAGCTGGGATTACAGGCATGCACCACGACACCCAGTCTCAATTGCTGTCTCAGCATGCCCTGGGGGAAGGGCTGACACAGCAGGCCCAAGGATAGAGCCCACGGCTCCTGTGCCTTGCAGGCGCTTTAATCTGCTGAGCTCTTTGGCCTGCCCTTCCCTTATTTATTTTTCCCTTTGAGACAAATCTCGCTGTTGCTCTTGCTGGGCTTGAACTTTGAGTCATCCCACTGCAGCCTCCCAGAGCTCTCGGGTTATGGACGTGTGCCACCATGCCTAATTTTCAACTGATTGTTATACATGTCTGTGTGCATGCCTCCTTTCTTAGAAGAGTGAGCTGTTGGTACATTTTGTCTTAATTCTTTTATGGTTGTATAAAAAAGTTATTTTGGTGGGGGTTCTGCCTAATTTTTTTATTGTCTTATCTCTATTAGGTAATCATGTTTTCAGTGGGCAAATAAAATCTCCATTACTACTAATTCCACACACTTTGATCACTTCTAGAAGAAAATTAGAACCTATCAGCAGTCACTCTCTGTCCTCTTCTCCCTCAGGCTCTGGCAACCATTGTCTCTGTAGATTTGCCAGTGTCTCCTTTCACTTTAAGGCTCTCAAGATTGATCCATGTACTTGCATTTATCAGCACTTCATTTCCTCTTATTGCTGAATAATCCAGTGTATAGATATAACATTTTATATCTGTTCATTAGTTGGAGGATGTTTAGATTGTTTTCACTTTTTGGGTATTAAGAAGAATTCTGCTGTGAACATTCTTGTATAAGCTTTTATGTGGATGTATATTTTTATTTCTCTTGGTTATATTGAAATGGAATTTCTGGGGAAAAAATGCCAATTCTCAACTTTAGAAGAAGCTGCCATATTATTTTTCATCAGTTGAACCATTTTATACTTTCCAGTAATGTATGAGAGCTCCAATTTCTTTTTATCCTGATAATAGTGGTTGTTAACTGCATTTTTGGCTATAGCCATCTTGGCAATATGAAGTGATATCTCATTAGAGTTTGGATTTGCATTCCCCTAATGACTAATAATGTTAAGCATCTTTTCTTGTGCTTATTGGTCTTTGTGCTAGTATACCAGTGAGGATTGGAGTTTTTAACAAATTAGCTCTTCCTACAGAGGAAAAAGTATGTGTGTGAGGGAAGGTTACAGTCTGTGGAGGACTTTGATGTGATAAGGAGTGATGGTAGGGTTTGTAAGACTGTAGAGGAGAAATCCTGGGAGTGGTTTGTAGAAGAAAGAGAACATAGAAAATATCAGAGCAAGACATATTAAATAATATAATGCATATTTGTTTTAGAAAGCTGGGGAATACAGAGAAAGTATAAAGAAGAAAACTAAACCACTTGTAGTCACACATTTAAAAGATAATCACTGGAAATTTTGATACATTTCCTTTGGGTATAGAATTCTTGTAAGCCGTAGTGCAGTGTTTCTATTTGTTTTATTGTTGAGTCTACTCTCTGATGTTTCTCCATAGTTGGGTAACAGTGGGGACCCAGAGCTTCACAGTGGAACTTAAAAATGGATGAGTGAGCTGTGACTCTTGGCAGAACAGTGCCTAGGACTACCAGAGGAAGGTGACATGGAGGAAAGGTTACTAAGCTAGGAATCATGCTTGGGTCTATCCTCACTGACCATTCATCTGCTCTCTTGAATGTAGAGAGTGGACTAACCAAATTTCCATCCTCTTCCAACTCCAAAATGTCATGAATCCTGGGTGTGTACTTTACAGGTTGGGCCGCCGAAGGAAAACGATGAAGCTTTGCCGAGAGCTATCTGATTTGGTTGTGTACACAAACTCTGTGGCGGCCCAGGATATCGTGGATGATGGTAAGGACTGAGAGTTTTTTCTCCTGCTTTGAGTAAACATTGTTGATCCGTTTTTGTAATTGTTTGTTCACTCAATTATCCCTGCATATTTCTGGGAGTGTGTAGACTCCATCTGCGTATTAGGAACTGGTTGCTGATATAATTCTCAGCTCACATGGAGGTCTCTCTTGAACATGGTGATTGCCTAGTTGCCTGAAGGTCAGACATATGA
>NDGM011056189.1:0-11527 GCA_002564305.1 Octomys mimax
ATTCATTGCTTTCAGCTGTGTGATTCCCAATTTGTTCTGTGTTAGTGTCCTCTTCACTTGTTACGGGTGGGGTTGGGTTCTGAGTTTTCATTTTGTTCCTTCTTGCCATTTTGTGTGGCACTGTCTTCTGATCTTTGTTGCAGTTATAACCTTAGTACGTACTGAAGTTCAGTCATAGATCTACAAAGTTTGGATTTATCCAGCTGTGCCTGGCTTGGTTCTGGCTTCTGTGCTCAGCTCCTTCCTGTTGCTGCCCTTGGGGATGAACCTGTTGTACCCCTCTGGCAAGATTTTTTGCTCCTGGACTTGCTTGGTGGTTCTGTCCTCTATACTCTCTGCAGGGATTTCAGCTGCAGGATTGCACCCCAGTCCTGGATGCCAGGCCTGAGCTGAGCGTGGAGGGGACAAGTTGGAGTTGGGGGGAGAGGCAGCAATCCCACACACTCACTGGGCCTGGACTAGGACTGGATCTGGGGTTTCCTGGAACGAGGCAGAAATTCCTACTGGGTGTGTGGGGTAGGTGAGGTGCTGCAGAGTGGTGGGGGGTATCCTAAGGGGGTGGAAGAAGGTCTCACACTTGGTACACCTGGGCTGGAACCAGTAGTGTGTCCAACCAGTGCAAGGTATCCCAAAGCTCTCCCACATACTCACCTGGCCTGGGCTAGGACTGGATCTGAGGGTTCCCGGAATGTGGAAGAAATACCTACTTTGCGGGCAGGTTGGGGAGGTGCTGCAGAGTGGTGGGGGGCGTCCCAAGGGGGTGGAAGAGGGTCTCACCCATGCTGCGCCTGGGCTGGGACCAGTAGTGGGGCCCGCTGGTGCAGGGTAGCCGGAAGCTCTCCCACACACTCACCGTGCCTGGGTTAGTACTTCTGCTTTTATTTTTAATAGTTGTTAATATTCTGTTGGTTTTTTAGAGCTCTTTGCATATTATGATTTAATCTTTTGTTCTTGCCATAAGCAGTGTCTAATTTGTATAGTCTTTAGTCTTGACTTGCTTAGTGTTTCGTGACATATTTTGGAGTCTCATTATATTATATTATTTTCTGTTATAGTTTTGCATTTATTCTTATGTGTGTATAGAGACCATTCTTCTCCTAAATTATGTGAAGATTTTTTAAAAATATTGATAGACTGCTTTTAAATATCTTCATCTATAGTTGATTTACAATTCTTTATAAGGCAACAGTTGTCATGGTAAATGATCCACTATCTAGGGGATCATACTACAGATCAGTTGATTTACAATATCTGTTAACATACACTAAACATTGGGAATAGTTTCTTACTCTTATTTTGCAGTCAATTGATTTCCTTTTAGTGTTTTACATTTACCTCAACCCAAAAGACTTGGATGATAGAGGAAACATTTACATTTAATTCAACAAATGCTCCTTTTGTCTCATTTCTACTATCTTGTACTATTTATTTTAATGTTCTTATTTTTACTTTTAAATTGTTTGCTGCATAAACTGTTACTTCTTTATCTAAATACTTTCCCCAATAATGATTTAGATGGAATATATTCTTATCCTTCATTGTTATTGATAACCTAACTACCAATTAAAGGAACATCATATCTGTGATCCCTTTTATGTAAAATGATGAAACTGGCCTCTTGTCCAATTTCATATTTTTTATGCTACTTTTTAAGTGTGAGTTGAAAAAGTATGGTGGTGATCCATGGATTTATCTGATCTATGCCTGAATATTCTCATCTGTAATGTGGCCACAGTAATAATAAAATAGGATTTTCTAGAAATTGAATAATATCAAAAGATATATTTGGAACAGGCCCAGGGTCTGGGGAAGTAGTTCCATGGTAGAACAATCCGAAAGGAACAATAATATTTTAATCATAGATGGGATCTAATATGTCTTTTAGTTTTTTGAATTATTATCATCACATCGTGCAACTTTTCATTCATTGATTACATTTACTGCATTGTGTGTGTGTGTGTGTGTGTGTGTGTGTGTGTGGTAATGGGGATTGAATTTGGGACTGCATTTGCCAGGCAGGCACTTATGCCATGAAGCCATATCCCCAACCCCTTACTGCATTAGTTTTGCAATTTTTTTTTTTTTTTTGGCTGAACCCGGGATTGAACTCAGACCCTTGAATAACTTTTTATTTTCTATGCTAGTTGTTTCAGTGTTTTTTGTTAGCTAGCTTATGCTACATTTGCTTTTGTATGGACTCTTGATTTTGATTCATCTATGAATTAATGAAAATATTTCCCTGAATAATTTTAGGTCATATACATGTTTTATAGTTACATTAAATTTGCAAAGACCAGAACAAAGAAAATAGCAACTTTAACAAATTGCAGCTTACTTTTGTATTTTCTTCCAATAGACAAGTAATCTGTTGCTACTGTGGAAGTTGACCTTAACAGTTAGCAGGATTCCAGTTCCTCCAATATTAATCTTTTATTGTTACTATTTCTAGGAAACAGAATGGTTGTTCCAGCACTACCCACTGCATTTTCATTCCACCCTAAATGCAGGAGAGATTTGCAAAGAAAAGCATGAATCTTCCCATTAATGAAACATCCCCCAAGCCTCATATACCGCAGTAACTTACTTTCCATTGGCTGAAAGTTACATGATCTCGGTGCAAGGTATCCTATGAAGCAGACTTAATTCTGAATAGCTATATGATTATCTGAACATGAACTTCTTGTGCTAGGAAAGCGATTGGAGACAAATAATTCTACCTATCGGCCTACACTTGTGGCCACTTGAATATCTATGTACTGTTTTTCCCCTTGTATGACATGACATACACCTCTTGCATAGGGAGACAATCTCCAGTCCTGGCAAGTACAGCACTGAAGCTGTGTTCTGGGCTTGCTACATACTGTGCAACCATCAGGTCTTGGATGGCTCCTTATGGCTGAGTGACTTAAATATGTGTGAGTGACCCATGGGTTCAGTGTCCTAAAACAAACTTTTGTCCTTCCTATATCTGATGGGTATCACTGAAGAAGAAATATGATGTTAAAACATATGCCCAACACATAAAAACACAAACAATTTTATCTGTATTTCAAAACAAAACATAAAGCAAAAACTTATTTTAGGAGAGGAAATAAAAGAGAATTAGAAACACACAGTAGTTACTGACCAGTGGCTACTATGTGTCTCTCATTGTGCCACTTCCCTTGATTAAATCTATAACAAGAAACCAACACTAAGCAGGAACAGTAGAGACCAAGCAGTGGGGTGGGCTGCTGGGTGGTCCCACCTTGTAGTCTTTGCCTCTGAACTTTCCTCATTGTTTCAGTTACTCTTCTCTCTTTGCTGGGACAAATACTCAACACCCAAAATTGAGGAAAGGTTTATTTAGCTCACAGTTAGTGGAGGTTTAAGCTTATATTCAGTTGGCTCAAAGGCAGAGTAGCACATGGCAGCACAGAGCAGCCATTCATGGCAGCAAATGTGAGGAGTATCTGCAACAATGGTAACAGAGAGCAAGTCTATTTCCCTTATGTTGTGTTCAAGCTACCTGCCTCAGACTGGGTGTAGTACTCACACCCATAATGCCAGAAGAATTTACACTCATAATTCCAGCAGCACTCACACCCATAATCCCAGGGATAATGAGTTAATTTCAAACTCTAGAAGTCTGCCCCATTACTGCATGAGGTTTTTGGCAGAACAGCCGGACACATTTCACTCTTGGGCCCCCCAAAACTCATGTACATCCCTTTATTCAAAAGGTATTTTAAAGGCTAGCCAGATAACTCAATGTTAAAGTGCCTGCTTAGGCAGACACAGGGACCCAGGTTGGTATCCCCAGTGTATCCTTCCAGTCTCACCCCCAGTGCATGCTGAGATGATGACTGAGACTTGGTGTGGTGATGCATGCTTGTAATCCCAGTACTTGGGAGGCTGAAAACAGGAAAATCACTACAAGTCCAACTTATGCAGGGAGACCCTGCAGACTCTGTACTAAATACACACACACACACACACACACACACACACACACACACGGTATTTTGGTCCATCTCTAAGAGTTGCCAAAGTCCCAACAGCTTCAGCATTGCTGAAAAGTCCAAATTCCAAGTCTCCTCCAAGATCAAAAACAAGCTGTTTGCTATGACTCCTGTACAAATGAAAAGTTAAACAATTCCAACATTCAATGTCATATGATAAACATTACCATTATAAAAGGTACAAATAAGGGAATACAAAGCATTGGGACCAATAAGAGCCCAAAATCCAGCAGGGAAAACATGGAGTCCTATAGTTCCATACAGAACATCCAAAGTAATCTGTAGCAAGTTTAAGCTCCATGTGGCTCCATCTATATGGCACTTTTGGTGGTAGCTACCATAGCTTCTCTCTTATGCTTGATTTGCTCCCTCCTTGCAGTTTCCCTTAGATGATCCATTTTCTTGGCTTTTCCAAATTTCTGGGGTTTTCACTGAATAGGCTTGTCACTCACAGCTTTACACACTGCTCTCCCAGGTGCATACTGCCTGGCCTCTCAGGCCTCCTGAAATCTAAGTAGAAGCTTTAGCCTCAGAACTCCTGCATTCTACAAGTGCCTAAAACCAACACCATGTGGATGATGCCAAGGTCTGCTGCCAGGTGGAGAAGTAGCCAGGCTTTCCTCTCTCTTGACTGTAGCTGTCAAGTGCCTGGATCCCTGAGAACTCTGATCCTGATTCTGAGGAATAAATTCTCCATGCTGGCATCATTCTGGAAGTTGTTGTGGCCACTGCTGTCTTTCTGTAACATGGGTCTCTGTGGCTTTCCACTCAAGGCAAAGTTGCTCATCCTTGAAATTCTGAGGCTGCAACTTCCAGTGATGCCCTTAGGCCATCCTTTCCATTCTCTTTTTCCTTCTCAGCAAAGGAAATTGTCTCAGCTCTATCTTTGCATTCCACAGCTTTATTGGAGCTTCCTTTCTGGCCAGACTCACAACATTTTAAACCATCCTGGGGGGCTTTTTGTTCTTGATTCTCAACATAAATCTGATTATAGCCCCCAACAATAGCCATGCCACTGCCTCAATGTTTGGCTGCTTTAAAATTTCGTTTGTAGGATTATTCAGTCCACAGTGCTTAATCTCAGTCTCAGGCAAATCTGTGGACATGAACAAATGCAGAAAAATTTTCTACTAAAGTGTAACATACTTCATCTGGAGTCCAATAACCAATGCAGTCCTTCCCAGAAGAAACCTCCCCAGCCTGGTTTTTATAGGCAGGCTTTCTATCAGACTTCTGGTCTTCTGAGCTCAGACCAAAATCTCCCATTGGGAGCATCTGAAGCTGGTCCAGCACTTCTCTTGTAGATGACATCTCTGAACCTTTCCTGTCTCTTCCCATAAGCCATTCCCAAAAGTTTTTAATCCACATGGTGAGGATTAGCCACAGCAAAAATCCAATCTTGGCACCTGAGTGGTGCTGGGTATGGGATGCTCATCTGAAGATTCCTACCAGCAGAATTTACACACATAATTTCAGTAACTCTTCTCTCATTACTGGGACAAATACCCAACACAAAAAATTAAGGAAGAAAAAGATTATTTATCTCACAGTCAGTGGAGGTTTCAGTCTATACTCAGCTGGCTCCAAGGCAGAGTGGCACATGCTGGCACAGAGAAGCCATTCATGGGGGCAGCAAAAAACAAAAGCAAATGTGAGGAGTATCTGCAACAATGGCAACAGGAAGCAAGTCTGTCTCCCTTATGTTGATATCTGCAGATATCCTATTCAGGCTACCTGCCCCAGGCTGGGTGTAGTACTTACACACATAATCCCAGCAGCATTTACACTCATAATTCCAGCAGTGCCACACCCATAATCCCAGTGGAAAATGAGTTAATCGCAAACTCTAAAAGTCTGCCTCATGACTGCATGAGGCTTTAGATGGACAACTAGACACAAACCATAGCACTCATCATCCTCTGGGGTCATATAGGAGATGAATTTTGGAGTGGTTGGTTTTTGGGGGGTATTTTGCATATGTGGCATATTGACAACTGATGGTCCACTTCTAACACCAAACTGAACTGAACCAGAGTGGTGCTGGGTGTGGGAGGCCCACCTGAGGATTCTTGCCAGAAGCAAGAGTCAGAACTGGAGAATAAGAAAAAAGTCTATTAGGGAAGCTGTTGGGGAGCTGTTAGGGAGATTTTGTTCTCTTGGGCTATTCTGCTGGAAGAGCTTGTCATGACAGCTTTTTTGATGAACTGGTCTGTTCTCATCGGAAGACCTTAGCACCCTGGGAAGTCTTGTACCAGGAAGCACAACAATGATACCATTGAATTGGAAGCTAAGACTTCCCCTGGTCACTTTGGTCTCCTCATGTCTCTGAGAAAACAAGCTAAAAAGGGAGTTTCATTGTTGTCAGGGGTGATTGACCTGGACTATCCAGGGGAAATTGGATTACTACTCCACAATGGAGGAAAGCAAGAATATACATGGAGTGCAAGAGATCCTTTGGGGTGCCTCTTAGTATTGCTGTGTTATATTATTAAAGTCAATAGGAAACTACAACAAATGAATACAGTCACAGTGAAAAATAGACCAGAGCTTTCAGGAATGAAGGAAGAGGATGCTCCATGAGTGAAAGAACTAAGACCTGCTGAGATGCTCATTGAAGGTCAAGGGAAAACAGAATGGGTAGTGGAAGAAAATAGTTCTTAATACCAGCTACCACCCTATGATCAGCAACAGAAAAGAGGATTATAATTGTACTATTTCTCTCCATATGGTTTTGATATAATATAATATTGATAAACCTAATACTGGATCTTAAGGATTGTTAAACCTTTGTTAATGTTGAAGTTAAGAAATTACAAGTGTAAGCATCAAGAAAAAAAAACTTACTTTCCATTTTGGTGAGGCAATTAGGGCATTTCCATTTGTATTCAGAATAGTTATAACACATTAGGTGCAATTACATGCATATCTTTGTATCTGGAAACTGGTTTAAAGAAGCATGTCTGATTGCCAGGTTGGCAAGAGGTGGATTGTAGTGGTTGATTGATTGTGTCAAATTGAGAAGTTTAGAAGCTAACCAAAATTGATTCAGCAATTCAATATCCCAGGGTGTAGAGGAGCAATCTTAGGGTGGCTCATCACTTAGAAGATATTAAAAAATAAATGAGAAAGGACAGAGAATTCCATTCTTCGGAGGCACTCCAGTCTTCACCTTCAGTTTGGGCATCATTTCTTGGCTTCTAGTGTAGACTCTTTGGCTTCCATCTTGAATTCTTCAGCCTTGCAGTGCAAACTCATCTGCCTTCTGTTGCATATCCACTGGCCTCATGAGACAGACTTGCATGGAAGAGTGCAGGGAACCCTAGACCTTGGCCTGAGTCTTCCAGTCTCCAAAGTGCAGACACCCTCTGAACACTTTCTCATCTGACTCTGTGGCTGAGTGTCATAAGTCAGTCTTGTAATTTCTTAGATATTTGTACACCTTGTGTTATATCTGTTTACTTAGTAAAATATTGACTGAAACAGATATTATTAGATTCATTCTTGCTATCTCAGACATAAGGACATGTGATTTGATGAGGGGTTGAGTGGTTACCAGCATTTAAGACTAAACTATGATTTCTTTGGATATAATTCTCTCACTGCATTCATAGGTTTCCTATTTATTTGTTTCTTGTCAGCTCTAAAAGATCTTCTTCCCATCAAGCTGTTCAAACGGCCCTTTTACTTTTCACCTCCATATGTGCCTTACTATCCTTCCATTTTATTTTATTTTATTTTATTTTTGCGGAACCGGGGATTGAACTCAGGCCCTCGCGCTTGCCAGGGAAGCGCTTATTCCACTGAGCCATCTCCCCAGCCCCTGTCCTTTCATTTTAAAAACAATAATTTTTATGTTGTTTGAAGCACATGGCTTTCATGAGGATCTTGAGCTGTCTGATCATCTTCTTTGGCTGGAACATGTTATCTGCTAAGGAACATTCAATGAGACATGTTTGAACAGGAACTTGTGTTGCTGTTTTCTCTCTTGCTGATTCCAGAACTTCTAATTATTACTTAGAACTGCTTCAGTTTCCAGTATAGGAAAACTTGGCTTTTGTGAGCCTTATAAGGCTCCATCTTGCCAAACTCAGACAATTTAGATTGAATACATCTAGCAGAATAATATTTCTCCCAGGCAAGGTGTACTCCCTTCCATCTGGCCTGCAGCTTAGCTAATTGTAAGTGGAAGTTCAATTGCACAAAAGGACAAAATGCAGTCCCCACACACTACCATCCTTGCCATTTTCTACCATTTCTCTCATTCTTCTTTTACCTCATGAACTTAATATTCTGTCTCTTATTTTCATTTTATTTGACTCTTTAAATAATGGTTATGTTCAGATTAAAGCACCTGCAAGCAGGCACAGGGGCCAGGAGTTTGATCCCTGGGCCTGCTGTGCTGGCCCTGCCCCTGGGGAATGCTGAGACTGCAACTGAGACTGGGCATGGTGGTGTGCTTGTGTAATCCCAGCTCTCTGGAAGCTGTAAACAGGAGGATCACTATGAGTCTGATGTAGTAGTGAGACGCTGAACACCCTGTAGACCATTTCATATAATGCAAAATGCTAATACTAATACCAATAGTACTGATATTAATACTACTACTAATAATGGCTATGTTTTTATCTCCTTCCTTTCCAGTCTTGCTCTTGGGTCTCAACCTGGGGTTTTGGATATTAAATGCACTCCCCCCAGAGTCTATGTTTATAAGGCTTGGTCTCTTGAGAAGCATCGTCTGGGAGATTAAAGAATCTTTACTAGACGAGGAATAGTGGAAACCCTTATAACCTTGGTGGTGTGTCCTTGGAGGGGACTGTGAGATCACTGTCACTTTTCCCCTCATCCCCTTTGCTTTCTGGCCATGCATAGAGTCACATTACCATGTTTTCCTGTCATGATGTCCTGCCACATAACCAGAGCAACAGAGAAAACGGATCACAGGCTGAAACCACTAAAGCATCTGGGAAAACAAGCCTTTTTCATTTGCAAGTTGATTTTCTCAGATATTTGGTCTAGTAATAGAAACTTACTAACACAGTTGGTTACCAGTTCAGATGGGAGTGGGTGGTGCCCAGGAGAGAAAATTCCTTTCTGCAGCTCTTCTTTTTTTATATCTGGCCTACAATTGTATGTGAGTTGGTGGCCACTGCCTGGTACGGTAAGGAAGATGATTTTGAGGAGAACCTTCCATCCTGCCTCCATTGGCTTCTCTGGCTTCATCTACAAGTGTTCAGGCAAAGCCAGTTGTGACATCCACATGACCCCTTCTCAGGTACAGCCACACATCCCAGGAAGAAGTAGCTGCTTTGTAGAGAACCCAGACTTTGAACCACATAGGTATTCTATGATTCATGTCCCGTGTATCAGGGAGTGGGGCTACTTGAGATTTCATCATGCTGCTCAGATTTTAAGAATTATTTCTGGAATTTTCCATTTGACATCTTTTAAAAAAGTTTATTGGTACAATCTCATCATATATAATGGCTAGATTCATCATAGGGCTGGCCAGATAGCTCAGCAGATTAAAGTGCCTGCTTAGGTAGATTCAAGGGCTGGGGTTCAATTCCCAGTGTACCATGCTGGCCCCACCCCTGCGATGTACTAAGGAGAATGAGACTGGGCCTGGCATTTGAGAGAGTGAAAAACAAGAAGGATCATTACATCACAGGGAATTTATAACTGTATATAATATGTCTTGATGCCTCTTTTTCTCCCCAGTTCCTTCCCTGCCTTCAACCCATCTTCTCATTCTTATTTACAAAATTTGTTTCCATTTTATCCTTTCTTAAAATAATTTTTCCCATTCCCTCTGTTTCCTAGTTCCTCTTTTCTTTTGAAAAATTGCTTCCTATTTCACAATATATATTGCACATTTTGGTTGTTATGTACTCTTTCAGGTTCTCATACCAAGGAGACAATGCAATATTTATACACATGTGTCTGATTTATTTTACTTAAGAGTTTGGTCTCAAGGTACATCCATTTACCTAGAAATGTCTTAATTTTATACTTATTTATGGCTCAGTAGTACTCCACTGCATTAAAAAGAATCATTTTGATCAATTCCTTGAATGATGGTATGTGGCCTGTTTCCAAGATATAGTTATTAAAAACTGTGCTGCTATAGACATGGGTGCTTATATATCACTGAAATGTGATGATTTTAATTGTCCTTTGAAGATACACAGAAAGAGACTAGTGGGTCAAATGGGATCTCTAATCCTAGTTTTTTGAATCTTGACACTGATTTCCACAGTGGTGATGGGTTTTTGTTTTCCTCATAGCCAGTACAGCATATGTTATTGGTTGATTTCTTGATAATAGCCATTTTTTTTTTCCTGAGGTAAGAAGGAATCTCAATGTTGTTTTCATTTGGAACTAGTGAGCATTTTTTTCATATATTTATTTGCTTTTTGTATTTCTTCATTGGAGTGATGTGTATTCATCTCAGATACCAATTTTTTTGATTAATTCTTAAATTGATGGTGGGGTGTTCTGCTTTTTTCAATCCTTACATGTTTTAGATATTAGTCCTTTGTCTGGAAAAAACAGGCTAAGATTTTTTTTCTCACTTTGTGGGTTGTCTTTCCATTTTGTTGGTAATTTCTTTTGCTGTGCAAAATCTATTTGATAGAATGATATCTCAGTTGTTGATTTTTTATAGTATTTCCCATGCAATTAGGATTTTGTTCATGAAATCTTTGCTTGCACTTATGTCTTCAATAGTTCTATCTATTCTCTTTCAATAGATTGTTTCTATTTTAATATATCAATCTTTGTTGTGATTTTAGCTTAGTCTATGGTGAGAGACATGAGTCTATTTAGTACTTAGCATGTGGAAAGCTAGTTCTTCCAGTATCATTTATTAAAGAGGATCTCTTTCTTCTAGTGAATGTGTTTGGCCCCTTTGTCAAAGATAAGGTAGTAAAATGTGTTTGAAGTTGATTTTCCATCTTGTATTATTTTTAATTGATCCTCAGGTTTGTTTTTCAGGACAGTACCATGCTGTTTTTATCTCAATAGATTTATAGTATAACTTCAAGTCAAGGATTGTGATGCCCACTTCCTTTCAGTTGTTGCCTAGTATTGTTTTTGTTCTAGGTGTCTTCTGGTTCCAAATGTGTTTTCGGATTGGATTCTCTAGTTCTGTGGGGTATGTTAATGGCATTTTGCTAAGGATTGCATTAAATCTGAATAACAATTTTGAGAATATGTTTATTTTCACTATGTTGGTTCTTCCTAAGCAAGTGATATCTGTGCATTTTCTGATATTCTCCTCAATGGCCTTTTTCACAGTACTGTAATTTTTAACATAGATTTTTTAATTTCTTTTTTAAAATTGATCACTAAGTACTACTTTTTATGCTATTGTAAAAGATATTGCTTCTGTACTTTCTCAGTGGGTTTATAGTTTCTGCTCTTTTTTTTTGTGTTTGTTTTTTGGAAGGTTCTACAGGGTGTTAAGGGTCTCACTACTAGATCAGACTCATAGTGATCCACCTGTTCACAGCCTCCCAAGAGCTGGA
>NDGM011056199.1:0-11749 GCA_002564305.1 Octomys mimax
GCTTCGGGCCCCAGCCCATCACTGTGAGTGAGGACGTGCAGGTCCCAGCCTCCGTCACCCTGGAGCCCTGTGCGCCCCGCCTCTGCCTGCTGCTGCCTCCTACAGCCCAGGGCCCACCAGCATCGGGCCTGCAGGCTCCCTGTGCCCCCACGGGGGCTATACTGCTGCACCAGGCTGTGGCTGGCAGCCTCCAGCACCCCGGGAGCCTCGATCCCAGATGCCAGCCTCGTGTGCTGACCACAACTGTCAGGAGCCCCTGCCTCATTAGTGGTCACATGGTGGCAGATGCAGTGAAGTCCAGCCGTGTGACTTCCAGAACCATCAAAGTGGGGGCCCCAGAACCACACCCCTCCCGGAGGCACAGCCAGGCAGCATCTGGAGCCCTTAGGGCCCAGGCCCACGTGGAAGCGGAGCCACCCAGAACACTTTCCCAGACCTGTGACATGGTTAGGACTGCCAGGGGCCCAGCCCAGACGTATCCCAGGGCTGCCCCTACCAGGCCTCCAGCTCAGATCTACCCAGCACCCACACTGACCAGGACACAGCCCCAGACATGCCCGGTGCCCACGCCGACCAAGGCCCAAGACCAGGCCCTGTCAACACCGCTGGCCAGCCCTCCCCCACCATCGTGCCCCGAAGCCCCTGACACCAGGGTCCTGCCCCAGGTGTCCCCGTTGGCTTCGGTGATGAAGGCCCATCCCCAGACGCACCCAGCAGCCCCTGGGAGCAGGATCCCACCCCAGCAGGGCTCGGTGCCCGAGATGACAAAGACCTCCCCGCCGATGCCCCCAGTCACTGCCCCGGTCAGAAGCCCACCACAAGCCACTCAGGCAGCCATGCTGTGCAAGACTCCATCCCAGACAGGCCCCATGGCCCCGCCGCCCAAGCCCCCGCCCCAGATGCGCCTGGCGGCCATGATCACCAGGACCCCGGCCCAGATCCGCTCTGTCGCTGCTGCCCTCAAGACGCTGTGCCCTACACTTCCGGCCACCAGAAACTTCAAGGCTGCACCACCGGCCACAGTTCCCAGCAGCTCATCCAATCTGCACCTGACCACATCGAGGACCAAGGTTCCAACAAACACAAGGCAGGCGACAGCAGGGACAGTGAACGTCTCAGACCTCTCCTGTTGGGCTGAAAGGAGGGTCAAGGGTGTCCCCCAGCCACATCTGGAAACTGGGGCTCCCGGGGCTCCAACGAGGGGAAGCCTAGAAGCCAAGAAAACCCACGCTGGCACCCGGAAACCGGTGAGCAAGGACTCAGTGTCCAAGACCAACATGGCAACGCAAGCAGCCAGGGCACCGCCGTGGGCCAGGGTCACCAAGAACAAGGGCCAGCCCCCTTCCCAGCCCCCATGCAAAACGGATGCCATCAAGGTCCAGTCCCAGGTACTCATGCCCGTCCAGGTGGCCGTGGCCCTGCCTCAGGCTCAAGTGGCTGTGCCGCTGACCAAGGCCCCGGCCCCAGGGCAGCCAGCCAAGGTGCCAGCCCAGCCACAGGCAGCCACCTGCCCGGCAGCCTCATCCCGTGTCCACCCGCCTGCAGAGCAGGTCAAGGCCCTGTCCCAGCCACACCTGGCCACCTGTCCCACCAAGGCCCCATCCCTGGCGCGCCTTGTCACCTGTCTGACCAGGTCGCAGTCCCAGGCCCAGCTGCTGGCAGAGACAGCCAGGCGCCTACATGCAGCCCAGCCCTCCGCCGACCTTGGCAGCAAGGCTCAGTCCCACCCGATGCTGACCCGGCCCAAGGAGTCCACGCCCTGCTGCCAGCTCCCGGGGACCCTTGGCTCAGGGTCCCGAGTCAAGCCAGACCACAGACCGGGCAAGGCCACCCAGGGCACCCGCCCCACTGCTGTCCTGGAGCCCCAGGGCACGCTGGTCCCTCTGCTGACTGCGGCCACTGCCACATATTCCAGCTGCAGTGTGGAATCCTGGGGTGACAGCAGCACCACCCGGGCCCAGCTGCCAACACCAAGCCAGGCCGCACCTGGCCAGGAGGACATGTTGGCCTCACAGATCACAGCCCTGTGCACGGAGCTGGTCACTGCCCTGGGCTCTCAGGAGGACCTGCGCGTGCTGTTGGCCAAGGCGCTCTCACAGGGCGAAGTGTGGGCTGCCCTGACCCAGGTGCTGTCCAAGGAGGCCCGGGGGGCCACCGTGACCAAGGCCCTGCCCCAGGGCATACTGGGACTGGCCCTGGCGAAGGCACTGTCTTGGGGTGAGCTGGGCACCACTCTGTCCCGCGCACTGTCCCGGGGTGAGCTACACACAGAGCTCGCCAAGGCCGTGCAGGGCAGGGTGGCTGAGGTGCTCCTCAGGGCACTGACCCAGGAGGAGCGGGCGGTCCTGAGCCGGGCCCTTAGCCAGGGTGAGCTGGGGGCCATCCTCTGCCAGTCCCTGTCCCGGGCAATGCCCCGGACCGGGGCTGTTCTCCCCAAGGCCACCTCAAAAGTGACCAGCAGCAAGATGCCGCTGCCGCCAGCCCCGGCGCAGGTGACGGCGTGGGGGCCCTGCGTGCGTTCCCCTGTGCGGCCGCAGCCCAGCAAGGTGGGCATCTGGGAGTGCTTTGCTGAGGGCTTGTGGGGGGACAGAGGCGATGGGGCTGCGCTTGAGGGGTCACCCTGCTTGTCCCACTTCTCTGTGGCCACTGCCTCTAGTGTGAGGGTGACCACCCATGAGGACCCGTGTCACCTCGTCTCAGGTCGGGAGCTCCTGCTATCATGCCCGGTAGGGTTGGGCAGGATCTTCTCAGACCCCTACCTGAGCCCCCAAATCAGAAAGGAGAATGTGTGCTCAACCCCAGGGACTGGCAAATTGGTATGCGATGCCAGCCCCACAGTGGGGGGTAACAGCCCCTGCCTGCCCCGGCCGTGCCTTCTCCAGCCACCTCTTGGGCCCTGGCAGCCATTTGTCACCACTGGTGTCGGCCCGAGCACCAGCCGGCCGTCGGTGACCCATGGTCCGGTCCAGAGTGCCCAGCAGCCACATGTGGTCAGCAGGGTGGCCCCTCATCCCGGGCCACTGTTGGGGGAGGGCAGCATGGCCCCAGGGAGGCTTTCAGGTAGGGTGGGGGCAGGGCGGGGCACCCCCTCCCAGCCATCTACCCCCACCAGTCATGGCACAGCTTGCTGGTGTCAATCTGTGGGAGCCAGAATGGTGACCCCCCATCCCCATTGTCCCGCCGTGGCCAAAGGCCCAAGGCAGCCGTCCAGGCTCCCCCGTGGGAACCCCAAAAGTGTCCAGCCCCCAAACTCCAAACAAACCTCCAAGACGATCAATAAGGAGACCCCAGGTGCACCGAAGATTGCTATGGTGGGCAAAGCTCGGGCACCCAGGGGCCGGGGAGGAGAGTGTGCGGCCCACGAGTCCAGGAGCGCTAGGTTGCTACAGCTCTGTCCCCAGTTGCCCACCCAGCAGGAGGAAGATCTCTCCCAGGGTCTTGCTTCTGTCCTGCCTGCCTCTCGGGAGCCGGCCACCGGCCTGCCAGTGCACCCCCTTGGTGGGCTGGTGGCCGATGTGCCCAGTGTGTTGGTCCACAGCACCTCCCAGGGCTCCAAGCCCCAAAGCCCAGGCAGCAGCACTCCATGTAGTTCCTCTAGCCCCTCCACCGGGTCCATGGGCAGCGTGGCTGCCATTGAGGTGCTGGACCACCCCAGGGAGGGCAGCTGGGAGGAGGACACCCCTCTGGAGCCCCTGCTGTCTTGGGAGCCTGTGCAGTGTCCCCAGAGGCCTCAGGCCCCAGAAAAGATGGGAGGAACCGGACAGAGGTCCCAGAGCCTGCGGCCCCCCTGCCCAGCCCCTGTGGCCCCCAGGCGCAAGCCCACGCTGTCCCACACGCTGGAGTCCAGCTGCCTGGCCGTGAGTGTCCACTGGGAGGCAGAAGGCCAGGAGGACCAACACTCTGTGGAGGGGTTCAGGAGAACGGCTCGGGGGACCTTCCAGAGCGGCCCCAGGAGGACTCGGTCTCTGAGCTCTGGGATCCCTGCCGAGGGCCTGCAGATACCTGTGGTCCCCACATTCTCTCGTCCCCTGTCTCAGCCTTCGCTGGCTAGCAGGGCGGCCCAAAGCCTGGGCCCGTCCTCTGGGGCTTCTGGGGGGTGCCCAACCTTTAGCCAGCTTTCACTGCCCACTGGGCTGACTCCGCACCGGTCCCAGCCGACCTTGTCCTCCAAGGTGTCCTCAGGCTTAGGCCAGCCATCTGCGGCCAGTGGGATGGTCCCTGGGCCTGCCCAGACAGTGGCGGCTGGGGCACTGGCCACCAGCTCAGCCTGTGTCTCCACAGCTGGTGGACTGGGCCCCATGGGAACAGGGCCATCTGGCACCAGGGGGGCATCCCCAGGCCTAGGGAGGCCTCCACCTGTGGCCAGCAGGGCGTGCCCAGGGGCTCACCAGCCACCTGGAGCCTCAGTGATGAACCCAAGCCTGCCTCTGCCGTCTATGGCCAGTGGGGGGTCCCCAAGTTTCTCCAAATCTCTTATGGTCCGTGATGTGTCCGCAAGCCTAAGCCAGCCACTCTTGTCCCGTAAGATGGCCTTCCGACGGGCCCGGACCCGCCCATCTCCGGCTGCTAGGATGTCCCCTTATGTATCCCAGCCGCGTGGAGCCAATCCGGGGTCCCCAAGTCTGGCCCAGCAGCCAGGGGCCTGGGAAGGAGGTCAGGGCTTCCCTGTTCCACCTTCTAGCTCCATGGGAAGCTCAGAGCTGGCAGGCTCAGGGGTGCATGTGGCTGAGCCTGGTCAGTGTCACCCCTCTGTCCTTGTGCCTGCTGGCTCCCGCAGGTCCTACCCCAGTTTGGCCATCAGGCCGGGCCAGGGCCTAGACCAGGCTCCCCTGGGGAGTGACATGGGCCTGAGGGATGATCTCATGGTGACCGGCATGGTCTCAAGACTCCAGAACACTGAGCTTGATGACATGTGCCTTGAATTCTATCAGCCCCCCGAGATCTATGGGGGGACACCAAGTACAGCCACTGTTCCAACACCCCATCTCTATCAGGCTTGCGAGGCCCATGAGGAGAACCCTAGTCCAGCCTGGGGTCCTGGTGTGTCCCAGTGTGCTTGGTGCAAGGGTGTGATGGCCAGCATGCCCCAGGGCCACCAGGCAGCCAGTGGCTTCCTAAGCCTGTCCCCGGGGGCCACCTCATGGCCATGCACAGATGCTTCTGTGTGCCAGAGCCAGACTCCGGTGGCCGATAGCACTGCTACCCTGGCATCCCAGGCCTTGGAGACTGGTGCCTCTTTGTTACCCCAGGGGTCTCTGGGGACCTCAGGGCTGGCCCAGGGCCTCCCTCCACCTGTGGTGCTCCAAAGACATGGGACAAACCAGGCCCAGCTGGAGCCCAGTGTCTATCAGGCCAGCGTCCCTCTTCCAGTGACCCCACACCACCAGCCGCCTGGCATGGCCCCTGCAGTCCCATCCAACTACAATTACGTGGGCGTTGCCCAGGTCCCTGGGATGGGCAGAGCTGGTGGTGGCCTTGTGCTGGGTTGTGAAAATAGGTTGACCGTGGACACTGTGGTCCCAGACACTAGTGGCCTGGCTTTCAGGCTCCCTCCAGGTTCTGTCATGAGGGGCCTGGGCCAGAGCCTCCCCCCAGGGTCAGCGATGGCTGGAGTGGCTCAGGGCCTTCCCCCAAGATCTGCCATAGATGGTGTGGCCCAGGGCTTCCCCCCAGGGTCTTTGATGGATAGTGTGGCCCAGGGCCTTCCCCCAGGGTACATGAGGGCTGGAGTGGCCCAGGGCCTTACCCCAAGATCTGTGATGGATGGTGTGCCCCCGGGCCTCCCCCCAAGGTCTATGATGGCTGGAGTGGCCCAGGACCTTCCCCCAGGACCTGTGGTAGATGGTATAGTCCAGGGCTTCCCCGCAAGGTCTGTGATGGCTGGAGTAGCCCAGGGCCTTCCCCCAGAACCTGTGGTAGATGGTATAGTCCAGGGCTTCCCCCCAAGGTCTGTGATGGCTGGAGTAGCCCAGGGCCTTCCCCCAGGACCTGTGGTAGATGGTATAGTCCAGGGCCTCCCCCCAGGGTCTTTGGTGGATGGTGTGCCTCAGGGCTTCCCCCCAAGGTCTATGATGGCTGGAGTGGCCCCAGGCTTCCCCCCAGGGTCTATGATGGCAGGTGGGGTGGCCTGCAGGAGGGGGGCAGCACCTGGCCCTAGCAGGGGGAAGCCCTGCCTCTCCGGAGAAGGATTCCTGGCCCCAAGGCTGCCCCCAGCTTCAGAGGCGAGTGCACTGGTGCCACAAGCACCCCTGGGTTCTATGCCCACGTGTGGGAGTTCTAAAGCTTCCCCAGGGTCCCTGGTTGTAGGACTGTCTCCCCGTCCTTTCCATCGGGGCCTTGATGGAGACGCCCCTGCAGGCCCCTCCCAAGACTCTGGTGCTGCTAGCTTGGCCCGAGCTCATCCTCCGGCCCAGGCCACGAGTCATGCAGCCAGGGGGTTCCAGGTGCCCAAGGCCCTGTCGAGGGCATCCCGGTTTGGCCGGGACCCTGGGAGGAGGATGTCTGAGGCCCTAGGTGACCAGGCCACCCTGAGGCCAGGAGCGGCCTGGGAGAGTGTGTCCCAGGCATCAGGGTCTAGCCAAGAGCCCAGCCCATCGAGGCTCATGGAGGCCACAGCATGGGTGCAGGATGGTGCCCTGCGGGCAGGTGTGACTTGTGACCACAGGCCCCTATTTGTAGAGAGGAGGCTGCCCAGAGACCAAAAGCCACTGTGCAGGGAGGTGGCTCCTGGCCAATCCTGCGGCTTGGTTCAGGTCCCTGGGCAGGCCCCAATGTTAGCCAGGAGCCTCATAGCCAGTGACACCACCCCTGTTCTCCAGCCAACGTCAGTGGGCACTTGGGCCCCCCCTGGGGCCTGCCTTGAAGCTGCGAGCTGGGTCCCTGGTGTGCAGGCAGGCTCTGTAGTAGATGGGGCCATGAGGCAGCCCCTGGCCCCTGGGAGCACTGCAGGCCCCTACGTGGTTCAGCCTGAGTCCGTGGCCCTTGCTGGAGTCAGATTCTGTTCCCAGGGGACTATGGCAGCCAATACAATCTCACGGTCGTCCCAGATGGCCCCCGGCAGTCTGCCTCCGGGGTCTGTAGCCAGAATGGGAAGCCCCAGTCCTCCTCAGAGGTCGGCAGCTGCCAGCGTGATCCCCCGCGTACAGCCATATGGGCCTAAACCCGCAAGCCCAGCTCTGCCCCGGGGGGAAGCTGCCTCCTGGGCATCGTGGAAGCCAACATCCCCGGCCCGGGCCCGGAGCAGCAGCCCCCCATTCCCCAGCAGGAGAAAATCCTTCCCGTCCCATGGGGGCAGCCTGGTCCCGGAACTGCTAGAAGGCTCTGCAGTAAGGCTTGAGCCCTCACAGCGGGCACAGGCACCCTTGCCCAGGTCCTCACCCTGTGGCCCCAGACTCACCACAGGCCTGCTGTCCACGGGTGTGGCGAAAGACGTAGGTGTCCCTACACCATCCCCAGGAGGTCGTCAGGCGTCTCTGGGCTATGAGTCTTCACTGACTGCGCCCCAGTGGCCCCCGTCAGACCAGGCCTCCCAGTATTTTATGGGCCCCACGGCTCGTCATCACAAGCTGTCCCTGGCCCCTGGTGTCCCCCAGGGCTTGCTCCCCCAGCATTTCGTGAGCCCTACTATGAGCCACCACAAGCCGTCCCTGACTGCTGGTGTCCCCCAGGGTCCTGTGGACACCAGCACACGTGGTGGCCGGCCATGGACCTCCGCCGTGCCCAGTGTGGCAGTGAGGCCCCTGGACCACGCTGTGGCCCCCCACACCCCACGCCAGCCGGCCAGGGTCCTGAGGCAGTGGGACCACGTAGGCCCCATGGCCATGTCGATGCAGCACGTGGAGAAGATCTTCGTCTGGGCCGCAACTGTCATCCAGGCATGCGCCCGCGGCTACCTTGTGCGCCGCACCATCAAGGTGTGGCATCAGAGGGCCACCGTCATCCAGGCCACCTGGCGTGGCCACTGTGTACGACGCAACCTGGCACAGCTCTACAGAGCCACCATAGTCATCCAGGCCGCGTGGCGAGGCCACTGCGTCCGCCGGGCGCGTGCTCAGCACATGCAGCTCCCGCCTGCGTGGACAGAGCCATGTAGGGAGACCAAGGCGGCCACCGAGCACCGCTGCTTCCAGTCCTGCCAGCCTCGCGCCTGCAGCCTGTGCCGGTCACTGAGCCCCGGCCTGGGCAGCCCGCCCAGTGTGGTGATGCTCGTGGGTGCCAGCCCTCGCACCTGCCACACCTGCGGCCACACGCTCCCCACGCGGGTGGTGCATGGCACAGGCCAGGCCTGCGCCTCCCGCCCCACTCCCCAGCGCCCCGCTCCCCAGCGCCCAGCTCCGCAGCGCCCAGCTCCGCAGCGCCCAGCTCCCCAGCGCCCAGCTCCCAGCCCGCAGCAGCCCTGGGATGGAGCCGCCACCACGATCCAGTCTGCCTGGAGGGGCTTCAAGGTTCGCCGCCAGCTGAGGGAGCAGCATTCCGCAGCCAGGATGCTGCAGGCCACCTGGCGGGGCCACTACACGAGGAGCTGCCTCACCCCCGAGGCGCTCCTGGGGACAGGAAGCCCATGGGACAGTGCCCCCGGGGCTCCGCGCCAAGGCTCACGGCAGCCCTCGCGCCGGCCTGGTGTCTAGGACTCTGGCCAGTGGGAGCAGGCTAGGGGCTTTCTGGGTTGTGTGAATAAAGTCACCCAGCCTGAGCCTGGTGTCCTGTGCTCTGAATGAAGAGGGTGTGTGGGGGGGTGGGAGCTGGGCGGCCTGCGTGAGGACCCCAATGTGCTGTTTGTACCTCTGTGCCTGTAGCTAGCATTGGGACCCTGGTGTCCCCAGAGGTTAGGGACTGCCAGCGGGGCATCTCAGGCCAGTTTCCTCCCATGGCTGGGGTCACTCCCAGTGCACCCCATGAGCTCTCATCTGGCCCTGCATGGTAGCACATGCCTATGATTCCAACTACTCAGGAGGCTGAGGCAGGAGGATCTTGAGACCCTGTCTCAAAGGGGAATAAAGGGCTGGGGCTGTAATGGACATGGAGCACTTGTGAGTGTGTGGGAGGCCTAGGGTTCCATAAAACCCAAATCCCAAACCCCAAAGCCTCACTTTTGGGGACCTAGTCCAGAGCAATTTCTGGTGAGGGTATTGGGCTCATCCCCAAGGTCTCCCAGTCTGGGGTGACTCAAAAGGGGGCAAAGATGTCCCAAGCCTTCCTCGGATCAGGGATGAGGGAGAGGAAGAAGGGGTGAGGGTTGGGGTCTCCAGAGTGGACATTGTGGGTTTGGGGCTCAGGTGTCCTGGCGCTGTGGGGTGTTCAGGTCAGGTAGGGGTTCCCAAGGCCCCACCTGGGCCGCGCAGTACCTCGGGCCACCAGCAGGGGGCGCGCACAGGCGCACCTGGCCGTTCCTCTGGCCTCATACCTAGCCGCACACCTGGCCCGGTGGGCAGTGGCGACCTGGGCCCTCCCTGCACAGGAATGGAGACGTCGCGGCGGCGGCTGCTGTTTATCCTAACCCTGTTCCTGGTGTTGAAATCCTCTGGGACCAATTTTTCGGACAATAGAGGTAAGCACAGGTAAGAGGGAGCCTGAGGGATCCCAGGTTTCCAGGAAGCCCAGGGAGAGGAGCGGGGCCAGGAGCCCTGGGCGCCACCTGCCTGACCCTGGTGACCCCCTTGGGCCACACCTGGGGGAGGTCACTGTTTCCCCAGATCTGGACGGGGTGTGACAGCCTCTGTCCTCAAGCCCCGGGGTGACTCCCTGGCCCTGTCCTGGGCTCCAGGCTCCCACTCAGCTCCCTGAGCTCTGCAGGAAGTTCTTCTCGGTGTCTGCCTTAATTCCCTCCTGTCGCTCCTTCCGATTGTGCCAGGCCCGGGCCAGAGGGGGCTTCCTGGACGCCCTCCCCAGCTCCCCACTGCCCATCCAGCATGGCCACGTCCGGTCGTAGCCCTGAATTTGCCACGACAGCAAGGGACACTATGGGCAGGGGCTGGTTTCATTCCGAGGTGACCATGTCCGCCCTCATTCGATGACTCAGGAGGCCGAGGCTCGGCACCCCTCCTGCTTGGCTTGCCCTGGCTTCCCTTAAGCAGTTGTGGAAGAGCCAGCACCTGGTGCCCTGCCTGGAAAGGGCTGCAGTCCTTTGCCCACGGCCCCTGCACACCCTGTCCCCTCCTGCAGCCCACTGGTTGACTTAGGGTCTTCCCTGGCTGGTGCCCTGGGTGTCAGCCTGGCTTGGCTCCTGCACTCTAGTGTCACCTTTCCAGTCATCTGGGTCAAACTCTGCCTTGGTTCCACCGGTGTGCAACGAGGGTGCACTGCCACCCCTGGCCGGGTGAGGGCTGTGGGGGCGGGGCAGCGCCCACAGGGCCAGTGCAAAGGTTAGTTCCGCGTTTCTGTGCCCAGGGTGAGGCAGGAAGAGGCACTGAGTTGTGCCGGGCAGAGGACCGGGTGGGGCTACAGCAGTTGAGGAATGAACTCCTGGTGCCTGCGGGGCTCGGCCACCCAGAATCTCCAGGAAGTCCTGGTGGGCACAGCGCTGCGCTGCCCGCTCCCCTCAGCTGGGCTAGGCTCTGCCTTGGGGCTGGTGGGAGCCAGTGGCGCATGAGCGAGGGTCCTCGGGGTGCCGTGGCTGGCGAATGCTGGCCTGGCCTGTGCCCATGCCAGACCCGGTTCCACTCAACACTGCAAAAGCGAACCAGGGGCTGGCCTGATAGCTCAGTGGACTAAAGCGGCTGCTTATGCAGACGCAGGGACCGGGTTTGATTCCTGGCATCCCGCACTGGCCCTGTCCCCAAGGTGCACACGTGATCCCAGCGTTTGGGAGGCTGAGAACAGGAGGATCACAATGAGTCTAATCTATGTAGTGAGACCCTGTAGACCCAGTACTAAATACATAAATTAAATTAAATTAAAAGTGAAGCAAAACCAAACCTTGAGAAACTGGGCATGGTGACACATGCCTATCATCCGAGCAGCTGGAAGCTGAGGCGGGAGGGCGAGCCCCGCCTGGGCAACTTAGTGACTTACTGAGACCCTGTACCAAAATTTATTTTTCCTGTCTCAAAATTAAAAAAAAAATAACAAGCTGTGTGTGAAAGGAAATTGAGTCTCCCGAGGTCTAAGTGTCGTTCATCATTATGCCTGAGTTGTGGTCCCTGATCCAAAGGGCTTCCGGGTTTGAAAACACGAGTAGGGGCTGGGAGGGACTGAGCCAGGGTCACAAGCCGGAGGCGCGGCCTGTGGAGGGTGCCTTGGCTTCCACCGAGCACCCAGGTTCTCTGAGTTGCTTGCTCTCCCTAAGAGCTGGACATTGTTTTGCTTTCTCCTAAAATTGAGAGATTGGGCTGGGGAGATAGCTCAATGGTCTAAGCCCCTGTCTTGGAAGCACAAGGACCTGAATTCGATCCCCAGTACACATGCCGTACCAGCTGTAAAACCAGGTGTGGTGGCGCACACCTGTAGTCCCAGCACTGGGGAGGCTGAGACAGGACAATCACTATGTGTCTAAGCTGTGTAGTGAGACCCTGTATCAAATAATTTTTTTTCTTTTAATTGAGAGACGGGGGCTGGGGAGATAGCTGAGCAGAATAAGTGCTTGCCTGGCAAGTGCCAGGGCCTGAGTTCAATCCTCGGTTCCACAAAAAAAAAAAAAAAGAGAGAGAGAGAAAAGAAAGAGTCTCACTGTGTAGCCCAGGCTGTCCTCGAACTCATGGTGATCCTCCTGCCTCAGCCTCTCCAGGACTGGGATGACAGGCTTGCCCCTCCG
>NDGM011056208.1:0-11609 GCA_002564305.1 Octomys mimax
CTGCCAGCTGTGACAGGTGGAGGAAAACAAGCTCCGCCCCGAGTGGGCCGGCCACAGGGCAGGGCAGCAAGTAGGGGAGACTCTTCTGGCACTGCTGGGTTGCAGGACAGAAGTGGATGTCCACAGTGACCGATGCTCAGGCTCCCGGGCCTGCATCGTGAGCCTCTATGGGTGGCGATGCTGAGAGCTCTGCAGGAAGCAGAGATGTGACGTGTCATAAAAGCACACTTTTCTAAGTGAGGTGCCAGCATAATTGGGAGGGAAGGCAGTGAGACAGCGCAAGGGCACGGGGTCAGGTGGGCCCGGCCCGAGGCGTGTGAGCCCTGCTGTCCAGGAGTCCTGGGGAGCTGCGGGCCTGTAGCAGTTCATGGGGCGGGCAGAGGCAGGGCCCAGGAGGTGTGGTTTGGCCTCCTCCACTGGCCACACAGTGCTGTGGAGACGGCGGCCCCACTGTGGAAGGCCAGCGCAGAGTCAGGCCCTGCTATGGAGACTACAGTGATGGAAGCCATGCAAGGAGGACCCTGTGTCGCAGTCCCAGCCTGCCCAGGCCTACTGGGCCGGGTGGAGCCCAGGGAGCAGCGGGGCCAGCCTGGGACCACTCAGGGATGAAAGGGCTTGCTCTGTGCAGCGCAGTGGTAGGCACCAGAGGGGGTGTCCTGGAAGGCACGGCCCCACCACCTGACCCGGTGGGGGTGAGTGTGCACACATCACACAGGCGTGCACACACACGTCCACGTGGACACTGAGTGGATATGGGGCGCAGGCGTGCAGGCGCGCACACCCTAGCCACGCGCAGGCACATGGGTGTGCATGCTCACACACAGCGAGGCCATGTGGCACCAGGAAGGACCTCTCCTAGCTCATGTGCTCCAGATATAGATGAGGGCACTGGAGCAGCAAGTCGGTGCTGTGCAGCTCTTACACAATGAATTGATTTTATAGAACATTTTCATTCATTTAAGAAATGTCTGGCCGTCTATTGAATGTGAATTATAGCATAATTAAGCTCCATATTTAAATAATCAGTTTTCACTCTGTAGTATCAGAATGTCACAATTTACAAAGCACTTTTAATTATTTGAAAAAATTACATACTGCTGGGTAAGCTTTTGCAATTAAAACATCGCCATGTACATGTGGCACTAACAGAAGTATCCACATTTGAACATTTGTGCTTCCAGCTCCACATCCTACTGGGCCCGAGTTTCAGGGCAGAATGCTCAGAGGCAGCCACGGGGTGGCTCAGGGTCTGAACACACTGTCTTCACCAAGCCCTCCACCACCTTCGAGGTTTGTGTATCAAATACTGTCCCTGAGAGCACTGATTATTTCTTTCCACAATAGGCAGAAGACCTGAAGTCCCCAGAAGAGTCCTCAGGCCTGGGTGTCCCACTGTGTTGGGAGCAGGACAGCTGGGGAAAGTGCAGGTGAGCCAGGTCCAGGGTCCTGGGAGCGGGGGAAAAAGAGCTCTTGGACTAAGGCCTTTGTGTCCACACGACCTGAGCTGAATCCTGAGGGGCTCTACTGGGAGCCCCAGCTGAGCAGTCCCCATCCGTGAGCCACCTGTCCACTGGCTCCTGCTTGAGCCCCTTCCATTGAGCCTGCACCCCACACAGCCTGTGTATGTGAGACTTGTGTCCACAGAGCCTGGCCTCTGGGGCTCAGCTTGATGGCGCCAACTTAACTGGCTTTGGGATCTGCCCAGGAGATCAGTTCCAGAGAAGTGAGGCTATTGCTGTGACCAGTCCTAGTAATGTGGTGTAGAAGCCTTGGAACTGATCATCAGGAGGAAGTAGGAAAGGTTCTAAGAGCGAGGCTGGAGAGCCTGGTGAGCAGTTCTGGTTAGAGCTCAGAGGGGCCGAAGGCTGACAACAGTGTGGACAAGAAAGGCCAGGCTCCTGAGGTTTCAGACGGGAGCAGTGACCATGCAAAGTGGACTATGAAAAAGCAGAGCAGAAAAAAATGAAAAACTTAAATTTTGACCCAGAAAAGCCCATGTGTAAATTTGGGGGCACAAAGTGTACGGCTGTTAATGAAATTAGCAGCACTAAAAAAATTCTTTGTACAGGGAGAAGAAAGATACCTTGAGGGCATCTCAGGAATCAGAAAGACCCTACCCACAGCAGCCTCAAGAGTGAAAAATTATAAACATTTAATTTGAAAAGAGAATCGCGGGACTCCTGCTTGAGAACTGCTACCCAGGTAGTGGTTCCGTAGGATTCATTTTACCACGTTCAGCCATCCACCCACGTGGGCCACCACAACCATGGCTCAAGGCATCCTGGCCACTGTCGCTGCTAACAACAGGACTTGGCTCCTCCAAATGGTCTGGGCTTACAGGCATGCAGAGTGCAAGAGGTGTGGGGTCACGGAAACTTCCACCCAGATTGCAAAGGAAAGCCTGAGAGGTCCGGCAAAGAACCCCAAAAAAGCCATGTGTGGAACTAAGAGCGCAACGCCAATAGAGCAGCGGGAGCTGGGGGAGCCAGGAGCGGTGCTGAGAAGGCCCCTGAGGAAGGCCAAAGCATGAGCAGAACCACCCTGAGAGGCCAAGCAGGTTTCCACTGACAAGGCCATACGGGCGGGGCTGCCCCAGCCCTCTGGAACTCACGTGTCACCACTGTGTGTCCCTCATGCCGGACACTGAGTTAAAGGACTTAATGTGTGCCCCGCTAGACTTCAGCCTGGATTTCTATTCCTCCCTTTCAGAATTGAAATTTTGCTCCTTGTAAAAATCAGTTTAGTTAGTTAGTTGGTTGGCTGGTTAGTAAGTTAGTTTTTAAGAAGACAGTAGGGAACTCGCATAAGATAGAGTCAGCAGGACACGATGAAAATAGTATACATATATACACTGAGTTAAAAGTTAGTCCAAGTCATGCAGCTCATCAAAATTGGAAATCTAAAAGCAAACACAAGAAAAAGGATAAAAAGTAAGATGAGAATGGACAGATAAGACCCTCCCCAAAGAAAACTCGTAGGCAGACTACACTAGGGAAATCAACACCTCCCTCCATTTCTGAGCCGGACTTAGAAGAACTTACAAATGCAGGGTAGCCAACTTCCTTTGAAATCAGTGCCTTTTGAATCCAGCTGGCTGTTTTTTAAAACTCTACATCATAAAGCCTTAACCCCAATGGGCTCTTTTGGAATCACAGAGCCACCTGTGAGAGGCCATCTCGGGAAAACCAAGCAAGTCGCCATTCTCTGCAGATCCATGCAAGACCGAGATGAGAGAAAGACCTTGAAAGCCCGCTTTAAGGAGCCCACCTGGACACCCACCAGAAGCCATTTTTCTTCTTGAACTTTCAATAACCACTTCACTTTTCACCTCCTTTTGTTATGACTTCATGCGATAAAGAACTTGGATTGTACGCTGATGGGTGTTTCGTTGTGACATTGTACTTTGGGATTGTGTAACTTGTTTTCATTCCTGTAGAGTGTCACAACTAAGAGTTTGCCTTGAGTCTCTGAAGAGACTTTGACTTGGACTTTTGAAAATGCTGGAATTGTTGAGGCTTTGAGGAAGGGATCATGGTGTTCTTGGTTATAGAAAGGATAGTCGTGACATTACACAGAATAGAAGCTTTCTACTGTACTCTTGCAGGGGAGGTGTGGTCTAAGGAGATGCGTGTGGAAGCCAAGTGGCGAGGCGCACAATGTGGCTGCTGAGCTTGACAACACCAGTTGGAAGGGCTCAGCATCGACCCCAGAAATTCATAGAGCACGTTTCTTGGTGCATGTGGGTGGTCACGGAGGTCGGGCATGGGGGTCTGTGTCTCACTGGGATGCTAAACTGTCCTTTTGAAGACCAGCATTAGCTCTGTGGTAAAGCCTTGCATGGCAAAGAAGTGTGGTTCAGAAGTCTAGGGGTGGAAATGGAGGCAGCACTGGTCCCCACAGCCTCTGGCCACTGACTCCCTGAAGGTTCATTTCCTGCTTCCCTAACCATTCTCTGCTGCTCAGAGGCCTGAGCTCCAGATGGAGGAGTGGTGCACAGCACAGATATGGGGCCACAAGACAGGTGTGGCCACCCCACCAGGCAGGAGAGCAGGCCCAATAGCGGGACTTGCTGAAGACCCGAGGCCCATGGAACATACAGTGGACGATGGCGGTCATAGATGCCAGCCATGACTGTCACCCATTTGGCAAATGAGGACGTGGGCCACCATGAGTATTTCATCCTTAGTTTACACTCATGGATCTTTTGTGTGTACTCACGCATTCAGCAAATGGTTCTCCTCCCTCGCTTTTCCCTTGTCACGAGATCTCCAATGTGCTTATAGACTGATGTTGAAAGGATATCATGGGGGACAGCACACATCCCTGAAGACTCTCCCAAGTTCTGGGACAGAGTTGGTGCCTTTGGGGTGTAGGCAGAATAGCGGCGTGCCAGTGCGCTGTGAGGGGTACTGACCTGGGAACCCGGCGTGGGCGGCCAGCGCCGAGCGGCTGTGCCGGTCAGGGTTAGGGGCCAGCTCTGCCGGGCTGTGGGCCAGGCCTGCAATCACTCACTGCCCGGCTGCATCGGAGTGAGGACACTTGTCCCCTGACCCCTGGTGGGCCTCAGCAGTCAGCTGAGGACCTTCCGGAGAAGAGCTGAAGTTTCCTGAGAAGCGGGAAATCCATCCCGAGACAGAGCGACCTCCCACGCGCTGGCCGCCAGCCCGCCAGCAGCTTTCCTCCGGGCTCCCCCAAGGCCTGAGCGTGACCGGAAGCGCTGCCCTTCCACCACCGCAGGCAAGAGCGGCCCAGGCAGGGCAGCGCGCAGAGCACAGTGCCGCACACGCCGGAGAAGAGTCAGAAGACAGACGCCTGGCTCGCCCCGCTTCAGCACAGCCCGCGCACAAGCGTGCGTGCCCTGGCGCCATCTCCCCCTCCCTGCGAGAGCCCAGAGCCTGGAGCCCCCGTGTCCGCTTTTCCTTGCAAGTCTCAGGGCTGAGCCAGGTGGGGAGACACAGGCGGGGGCGGGGAGCGGCAGACAGGGCCCCTGCAGCACAGTGCTGGGGACACCCGGGGCCACCAGGGAGGGTGCCAGTCCTCCCTCCAGCTGTACCAGGTCCCTGAGGGCTGTGGCTTTGTTGTGGGCAAAGGAGCCTATGACAGAAGCAGGAGGAGACACTGGCCTACCATTTAGGTAAGCCACCCAGGACCCCGCCATCGTCTCTGTAGGCAGCATCACTGTGGGAAACAGCTTGAATGCAGCATTCTGGGGATTTGGCTTCCTTGAGGGTGCTTACAAGCCCACAGTGAATTAACACACTATTGGATTCACCAGAGCCTCTCCGGCTGGGCATCCTGCTGGGTGTGGTCACTCGTAGAGCCAGTGGGGCCAGGGAAACTGAGGCTCACAGGGGCCATTCAGGTCTGCCTCCGTGTTCCTGTCCCCTGCGTCCTTCCTAGAGGTCACCCAGCGAGTCCCCACTAACTACCCTGCCCTGCAGCACCTTGGGCACCCAAGCCCCACAACGCTCAGGGATCAGGAAGCAGAGGTGGGGGTAGGGTGAACCTCAGGCCTGGACCACTGGGCACAGGCGGGGTCAGCGGGGGGCTTCCGTGTCCTGCAGACAGGCCTGCGCAGGTCTTGAGCGGTTCCCACACCCAGGCCTGGAGACCTGTCATGGCTCCCACTCACTGCAGGAGCATGAAGGGATGGAGGTGGCCGCAGCCCACTCTCTGGGGCCCAGAGCTTCACCGTGGAGACACAAAGAAGGGCCGGGAGTCCGGCTGCTGTCCCTGTCCCCTTGGGCAGGTGGGACTCACACAGCCCAGCCTGCAGGACCTTCGTCGCCTGGCCACAATTGTGCTCCTCTCTGATACCTCCTGCTTCTGAGCAGAAGATGGTAATTTTACTGTTTTTTTTCTTTTGCTTTGCTTTGTCAATTCTTTTTGTATTAAATTCATACCCTAGTCTGGTTTAACGGTCACAGAAAATCTATAACCTTAAGGGATTTATACCTAATTAAGTAATATGACAATGAGGAGACGTATGGGGGTCAGCATGGTGTCCTCAGCAGTCACTGCTGCTCTGCAGAGGCTGCGGGCTGTGGATGCTGGCTGAGCTGGCCAGCGAAGGACACGTGCCCATCCTGCGGCCGCCACCCCAGCAGGGCCACAGCAGGCCTGGCCCACCTGCCATCCCCACTCCTCAGGGATGGGGCATGAGGTCCCCTCCTGGACGGGACACTGGTGAGAGACCCCGGAAGCTGGCACTCGGAACCCGGCTGTCCCCACGGTGCCCCCAGACGTGGGGCTCCGAGCCCGGCCTTGTCCAAGGCTGGGGGCATTAATTTAAATCATCTGATTGCCTGAGAAAGGTCTCATCAAAGATTAAATAAGCATAATTTAACTGAGGGAATGATAATAGATTTAGTTAAGAAGAGAAAAAAAGGAAAATTGAATTAGAATGCATATTTGAGGGAAAATTGGAGTTTAATATAATTACACTTAGAGATGAGACAGATTACAATTACCATGTTTCAGAGGTGGAATTTTTAATTGTATTATTTAAAACATGCCTGGGTCTGCCTCGCCACAGGTCAGAGAACGTTCCCAGAGGGAGCAGGTGCCCCTTCCTCCCAGGGGACCCCACGGAGGTTTCTGCACCTTCGCCCGCCCTGTCTAGGGTCCTCGCAGCGTCACCCGGCCCCACAGCATGATCCTGGGCTTGCAGCCCTGGCAGGAGAGCAGAGCGGTGACGGAGGTCACCTGGATCAGATTATCTTGAGGTTGATGCAGTCACTCGGGCACAAGCCAGCTCTTGCTGTAGCCAAACCTCGATGCCACCAAAATCAGGTTTCCCAGCTGTCGAGTCTGCCCTTGAGCCCCGCTGCCCACCTTCTCTTGGATATGGCTAGGGCGTATCCATAAGGTGCCTGGAAGGAGTGGGCTGTGGTACGGCCCCTGCGGGGGGGAAGCCTGTGGGCCATGACCTGGCTGGCTGCCACCCCTGTGTCTGTGGCTGCAGGCTTCTTCTACCCAGACCTGTGCCATCAGTCAGCGCGTCGAATGGAATCCTTTCTGCCCAGATTCCCATGTTGTAGCCAACCATCCCGGAAGCCGAGCTCTTTACTGCTGTCATCCAGGAAGCACAAGGTGGCTGGGGTGGGCCTGACCACCTGTGACCCGTGTCCTCAGGCGAATCGGGACAGACTCGCCTAGGAGAGATGCCCGTGTGGACACAGGAAGAAGCCAGGGGGCTGCAGGCTGGAGGGAACAGACAGGCCTCCCCACAGCTGGGAGGAAGTGACCCACAGCCTGGCCTCAGATGCCCTCGGGCTGTGAGGCGGCCACCCAGTGCCAGCCACAGCTCTGTGGGCTGCTGACGGTGGCCTGGTGAAGCAATACCTCAGCCTGTAGGCTGCATGGCATGTAACACTTCCAGTAATGTTCATCAGTTTCCCGAAAGAAGCCCTGTAACAGGGCAGGGGGCAGTGAATGGAGGCCCTCAGCCACTGCAGTGCTGTGTAGCCGAACCCTCAGGCAGAGAGCCTCAAGCACCACTGAGAGCTGAGTGGGTGGGCACCTGGCCCCGCACCAGAGGTCCGCCGGAGGGAGGACAGGCCTGTGGCTCTCTGGGGCTCCCTGATGGCTGCCCCAGGTGATTGGCTTGTCCACAGGTCTACCCAGGAGCCACATAGGACCAGGTTGCAAAGGTCCACAGTGGCCACGTTCATGGTAGGAGAGAAGCACCAAGCCCGACACATCCATCTGAGAGGTGTGGAGCGGGGCACAGGCCCCTTCTGCAAACGAGCCCCAGGCTTTTCTGCTGCAGGAGGATGCGCCCCAGGTCGGCCTCTGTTGCCAACCACTATCCATCTCATCCCACCAGCTCTGTGTGAGGAGGTGTCTGGGGATGGTGGTCTGCACTGGGGGCGCAGCTCTGGGCTGGCTCCATTTGGCTAATTAGCCCTGGGTTCTAGAGCTCCAAGTCTTCCTCTCGGGAGAGCTCCCGAGGCTGCGGCCGTGTGTCAGGGAGCTGTAAATCTTCAGGGGAATTTTCAAATGTAATTTTCTTCTCATGATTTTATTCCTGAGTCTCACTTGGCTTATTAATAAGTTGGCTTAAAAGGAGACACCATAAATAGCGACGTGGTCATACTGTCCTCAGGACGAGCTCCAGGTGGGGGGAAGGGCAGACTCTACAGCCTGACCCTCAGGGCAGCGCTAGTCAGAAATAGCCACACTGCCCCCCTGCACCTCTGCACCCCAGTGAGCAGAAGCAGCTGTGGGTCAAGCACCCCGACTTCCCGAAGCCTAGGGAGACTGGAGCTTGCAGCCCAGGATTGGAACCAGAGCAGGGCTCCACAGGCTGCCCTCAAAGCCAGCCCCTGACGACACTTGTCATGGCGATGAACCCCAAGGCCAGGCACTTGCTCACACACAGCGGGGTGTCACTGGTCTCTGCCCCCACCCATAGTCAGCAGCATAGAGCTCCGGTTGCAGTCACAGGTGGTCACCTGGACACAGGCGCCATGTGGCCAGCCTGCTTCTGGCCCTGCTCCCCCTCCCCGACCCTGCCTAGGTCTGGTCTGGGCACACATCTCTCTGAGCTCTGGGATGGTTGGCCCCAGCCTCAGCCTCAGCACAACTGATTGCCACAGGGAGCAGCCCGCGGCCCAGGAGGCCCACCCCATGAACACAGACCATCCACTCACTGGCCATGAGTGCCCTGCCCTGACCACCTGTGCCCCAGGCCCCGGGACTGCCCTGCCCTGCCCTGCCCATCTGGAACTTGCCAGGTTTGCCCCACATCCTAAAGCCCAGGAGATGGATGAGTGCCTGAAGACCATGGCCAAGGTTAAGCTCTGTACTCTAGAAAACTGCCACTGGATCAGGAAACGCATCATCGCAGCAGCAGGAAGGGACCCTGGTGGCCACGCACCTCAGGGCCGAAGGGAAGTGAGCTCTGTTGCTCTCTGCTCCAGAGCTGGCTTCTTCAGGAAGGATGGAGCCACACTCAGTGGCCGTCACCTCCTGGGGATCGCGTGTATCCTCCTCAGGCCTGGGGAGCAGGGCGTACAGCGGGCCTGGGAGCTGCGGGACAGCAGCCGTGTGGGACCCACAGGCGGCCTGTTCTAGGCCTCTGACCTTGCAGCTTTTATCTTGTGGAGATGCTCCCTCCAGGAAGCATCCTTGATGCAGAGCATGGACAGGAAGCAGGTGAAACGCGGAGGCGCCGGCAGGGGCTGGACGCCCAGGCCCAGGCGCTCGGCAGCCGTGCATGCATCGCCTGACCCAGGAGGGTGCCAGTGCCTTCTCTTCCTACTCCGTGCGATTCCTGACTGCTGCTTGGAGCCCAGGGCGGAGCTCTCTGCACATTGGCCTGATCCAGCAGCATCGGGAGCCGTGGTGTAGGTGTCCTGGTCACGCAAGGCCAGGAGGGTGCAGTGAGTGCTTTCTTCTCCAATCTTGTGCCATTTACATTTTTACAGAGTCTTCCTGAGCCGGCCAAATAGCTCAGAGGGTTAAAGTAACTGCAAGCAGGCGCAGAAGCCGGGGGTTCAATCCTTGGGCCTGCCATGCCAGCCCCGACCCCGGGGCACGCTGAGGTGGCAATTGAGCCTGGGCGTGGTGGCACCTGTGCCTGTAATCCCAGCTCTTGGGAGGCTGTAAGCAGGTGGATCACTACAAGTCTGATCTAGTAGTGAGACCTTGAGTACCCTGTAGACCTGTCCCTAAAAATACAAAAAAAATAGAGTCTCCCTTACTCCACACTTGGGGTGCATAGCGTTTATGCCCCTGCGTGGTGTCGGGATGTGCAGCCTCACCTTTTTCTGTTCCCTTCCCTTCCCCTCTCTCCCGCCTTCTCCGTCTCTTGATCTCCTTCCCCTTCGAAGAAGGCTTGTCTCCTCACCTCCTGGCGCTTGCCTTTCTGTCGGCTTATTTATATGGGGAGCTTCTCCTATGAGAGAAGCCATGGCACATACCCAGGACAGACGAGTGGGCAAGGCAAGCCTGGCACTTACCCACAGTGGAGTACTACTTAGCCACAAAGAAGGACAAACTTAGGGCTGGGGAGATAGCTCAGTAGAATAAGCACTTGCCTGGCAAGTGGAAGGTCCTGAGTTCAATCCCTGTTACCGAAAAAAAAAAAAAGGAAAAACTTGAAGCATGGATTCCGCCGTAGGAAATGGCATGGCGATCATTTTTTAATTTTAATTTTAAAGAGAATAGAAAAATCATAGATAAGACATTGGGCACGACACAGAATTTTAAAAATAAGATGCAAGGCATTCAGCAGCGGCTGTTGTACTGCACGTCGCTCTCTGCAGTGTAGTTGCTCAGATTATAGATACAAACATATAAAGTTGGTCAAAGTAACAATTTTAAGCACTAACTGTTACCTTCAAAACCCTGATAGAAATCAGCGCCGTCGTGTCCGGGCGGCCAGACAGCTGGCTGACCTCGTGGCTGGCGAGCCCTGCGCGCTTTCAGGGCTCTGCGTCGCCCAAGTGCAGCGAGCTCCGCCTACTGACATGCGCCACCTTCAGTTAGTCGTGTTGAGGTTATTCCTTAAACTAAAAAAATAATGGGCTTGTTAAACCCCGCTGGCGCTTTGCACCTCGTGGGGCTTTGCTCGTCCTCAGGGTTTCTTTCGCCTGTTCTGGGTTTAATTCCACCGCTGACCAAAGAGGAACGCCGACTTCCACCAGTAACTCCAGGAGCCCGCGGATCCCCCAGCTCCACAGCGCGGGTGCGGCCCAGTCTCCGCGCCTCTCCGCTGCACCAAGCGCTGCTGAGCAGCGGGACGTTCAGTACGGAGGGAGAGACACGTGACCACAGTAACAAACAGAAGAGCGTTGTAAGTCTGTAAGCCGGTGACGTCATAGCCCGGTGACGTCATAGCCCTACTCCGCAGGGGACCGGACACGCACTGCGCCGACCTCGCAGGTGGGCTCGCCGCTGCGCACGAGCGGCATCCGGGACCTGGTCCTGGGCACTGTCCGGCTCCCACGCCCTGCTGCGACACTGCCGTGGTGCCGTGGTGCCGGGGAGCCTCTGTAGCCAGAGCCGGACTGTGCTCTTTGCTGCGGTTTTCTTAGGACTTCAACTTCCAAAGAAGCATCTTTCAAGCGTCTAAAAATTTTTCTCTACTTACGTTTCATTTATTGCAGTCACTACAGCAAAATAGTCCAATTAAAACATTAAAGCTTCACTAGGGTTCGTTGCAGCATTAATTTTCATAAATGTTTCATACCTGGTAGAGAAGAGCGGTGCGGGGCGCGTGTCGCGCACAGGCCCCGCCGCCGCTGCGGTGAGGACTGTAGCTGCAGCCACGAGCGCGGCGGGCACCAGGCGCACCCTGCACGACGCGCACAGCCGCGTCTCCTCCGCTGAGGCTTCTGTTTCCGAGTGGAAGCCGTGGGGGCGCGGCCCACGCCCACGGCGCACGCCGTCGTTTTCCACACACCGCGCCCCTCGCCCCACGCGCCTTCCCCCGCATTAGTTCCGCTCGGGCGCTGCTGCCGTCTGTCTGCGCGGCCCATCTTTCTGGACCCTTGTTTTTAAGGCTGTGGCTTTGCTCGGCTCCTGCCCGCGCAGTTCCTCCGTCCATGTGGCGCCTGCATCCTCAAGGCTGGTTTTCCGAGCTCATGCTCCCGGGGCTCGGG
>NDGM011056249.1:0-32888 GCA_002564305.1 Octomys mimax
GATTGAACTCAGACCCTTGCACTTGTCAGGCAAGTGCTTATTCTACTGAGCCATCTCCCCGGCTCCACTCCTCATTTTAAAGATGTCCATATTTTCACTTTCCTTTATAGTGAACTGTGGGGTCAAAACCTGGTGAAACAATCCACACAGCAATGTCTGCTTTAATTTTGTTCTCTTTTCTTCCCCTGCTTTGCCCTGTGGGTAAGTTCCAGTGTAGCAATGCCAATTAGATGAAACTCCCATGAGCTCCACACTCCTATGAAGAACCAGGAACAGTAGCCCTTCAGGCTATAAAGTACTGAAGGAATACCACAGTGACAGAATCAGAGAAGAGGAACCTCTAAATCTGTCTGAACCCACAGAAGCTACAGAATAACCACTAAGCGATGTATGTGTATGACAGGTGAATTTCTATTGCTATTAAGATGAAACTTCCAGAAACACAGGGACTTAACACAAACAGGTTATCTTACAGTTATGGAGGTCACGAGTAAAAAATGAGTCTCACTGGGCCCAAATCAAGGTATCAACCGTGCTCTGAATCTTCTGGAGGCTCAAGGGAAAATTCACTCTTTGTCTTCCAGCTTCTAAAAACTGTGTGCCCTTCTTATGTCCCATTTCCATTTCCAAATCAAATGGAGGTCAGTCTTACATCCCATTTCCATTTCCAAATCAAATCAGGTGAGTTTTCTCACACTGCCCTGGTGGAGAACCTACGGCGCACATGGCCCAGGTGGCTGTTGTTATCATTGAAAGCTCTAAATGGTTCGCTGTCACTGCTATATAATGATTTTTCTGCCTCCCTCTGTACTTTTAAAAGCTTTTATGACTATACTGATCCATATAGGTAATTCTGGATAATTCAATATTAACTGACCTCTTATTTAAAACCATGGTTCAACTTTAGTATGTAATTTAAAATATTCCTGGGACCCATGGATTATGGATTATGACATAACAGATGTCCTTGAAGGGAATTATTCTACCATCCATCTGTACGAAAGTTAAAGAAACTGAATGGAGATTAAAACTGTTACCCACAAAAGCAAAACAGAACTGAAGGTCTGAACCTGAAAAGGTTGACTGCTGGCTAAAACAAAATATGAACATGCTTTAGGGGACTAAACAAGACCCAGAGTCCATACAGTCATATATACTAAATTGTATTTGGTTGTTACCAAGTCTCACTATGCAGCTTGGACTCATGATCCTCCTGTTTTCAGCATCCCCAGCACTGGAATTACAGGTGTGCACCACCATGCCTGGTCTCTGTGGCCAGCACTGCTATGACACTTACAATGTCTTGAATACAATCCAAAATTACTTCACACACAAGGAACCAAGAAAATGTGAACAATTCTCAGGGGAAAAGACATTCAACAAATAATGAAACTTACATACAGTTTAAAGTTCTTGTAACTATTCTCTGAGATAACAATTAAAATAAACGAAAATAGAGTTCCCAAGAGAGTAATTTAGAAAACAAAATAAAAATTTTTTAAACTGGAAAAAAAATCACAGAATGGCTTCAAAGAGGAGAATGGTGGTAACACCAAAAAAAGTAAGTTTAATGACAAAAAATGTATCTAATTGAAGATACATTGAGAGAAGAAATATTGAGGCAAAAATGAATACTACTATTGCTTGCCTGCACTGGTGGTATAGTGGTGAGCACAGCTGCCTTCCAAAAATGAATACTACTTCAGCTACCTGCAGCACAATATCAAATAGATTAAAATATATATATAGGTAGAATGACAGAAGAAAAACAGAAGGGAAAAAAAATTACCTGAAAAGTAGTGGCCCAAAACTACAAATCGCAAAGCCATTAAGAAAAAAAAAAAGAATAAAGTAAAACCTTTGACACAGTACATATGGGACAAAAAAATCCAAATTACTACAGACTTCATAATAGAAAAATACTAGAGACTAAAAAGTGAAACACATTTAGTGTTTCTACAGACAGAACATTTGTATTACAAATATTAGGTCTATATAAACATGTATCCAGAATATGAAGAATTTTTACCACTTTCACCAATAGGACAATTATCCAGTTTAACAGAAGTGGCCAAAGATTTGAATAGCAATTTCACACAAAGAAGATATACTAATGGGCTCCCCCCCACACCCACAAAATCATCAGTTGATAACTGCCAGTAGATGTCATGGAAGTGATATTACGACTATACTGAGATGCCACTATAAATCCATCAGAGCTCAGCAGATTAAAATGCCTGTCTACACAGACGCAGGGGCCAGGGCTTTGATCACCGACCTGCCCTGACAGCCTCATTCCCAGGGTGCACTGAGACAGAGATTGAGACTGGGCATGGTGGCGCACGCCTGTAATCCCAGCACATGGGAAGCTGAAAAACAGGAAGGTTCACTACAAGTTTGATCTGAATAGTGAGGCCCTTTAGACCCTATACTAAATATATATATATATATATATATATATATATATATATATAACCAAAAACTAATCTATCAGATTTTCTGCACTGCAAAAGATTACACACCTAAATTAATAAGCACTCTCTTTACTCCTAATGGCAATATGAAATGATACAAACAGTATGGATGTTTCTTAAAACATAACTAGGGGCTGGGGATTTGGCTCAGCGGTAGAATGCTTGCCTGGCAAGCTAGAAGCCCTGGGTTCGCTCCTCAGCACCAAAACCAAAAAATTCAACCTCCACTAAAAAACAATTCAACCAAAAATATACAGTAAAATCAAAAAAGACCAAAAACAAACAAGGCATTAAAACATAACTAGATGACTCTTAGGTTATTTGCCCAAAGGAAACAAAGACAAATGCTTGCAGTATGACTTGACCAGAGTCTTCATTGCAGCTTTATTTATAATAGCCCCAAACAAAACAAATTTCCACAATGTAGTAAATATATCAATTATGCTGCATCTATACTGTGGAATATTACTTAGTAATTTTTAAACAAAGAAATCTATATGCTGTGTGAAAGAAGCCAGAGCTAAAGAAATACAACACTCTTCATTTATTTTTTAATTAATTAATGTTTTTTAATTTATGTATTTGGTACAGGATCTCACTAGGTAGCTTGGACTCATAGTGCCTCCCCGGTGCAGGGATCACAGGTGTGCACCACCACACCTGGACTCAGGCACCAGTTCAGTGGGCCTGAGGGCAGAGCCAGTGCAGCACGTGGTGCCAGGGATCGAACCCAGGTCCCTGGGCTTGGCTTTGCAGGCGCTTAGTCAGCGGAACTATCTCACTGTCCCTAAATACTCCTCATTTAATGACCAAGTTACACACCTATGACTAGGTCCTTACATGAACTGATCACTAAATGAGAAATTGTATATACTATGTACACTACAATATTCAGAGCAAAGAAATGGTCAAAAAAAGAAAAAAAACAACCACTCTAACTTGATGACTTTTGCTTTTACTTGCATAACTCTTACAGGAAGTACTGTACTGGGATACATAACAACATAAAACCATAGTCCTGTACTATAAAGTTCAATCAGTAAAACTTACAATACTGTAAAGATATTCTGTATATTAAAAACAAGACAGTGAGGCTTTATATACATATTCCAAAATATACAGAACTGATCAACAAAAAAAGATGAGTCACAAGCCAAAGCAGAGCATTTTTAGTCTCAACAGTGAACTTTAGTTTTTTTTTTTTAATTATTATTATTTTGTATTTACAGGGTACAGGTTGTACAGGGTCTCACTGCGTAGACTGGACTCGTAGTGATCCTCCTGCTTACAGCCTCCCAAGTACTGCGATTACTGGCGTGCACCACCATGCCCAGTCTCAATCGCAGGGGCAGAGCCAGCACAGCAGGCCAGGGATTGAACTCCTGGCCCCTGCGTCTGTCTGCCTAAGCAGGTGGTTTAATCCACTGAGCTATTTGGCCAGCCCTTGAGCTTTGGTTTTAAATCCAAATAATCATTAAACAAAGAATACCTGTACTATTCTATAAAACCTACATAATTTCATTTATATGTATTTCTAGAAAATACAAGTTTATCTACGACAGAAAGCAGATCAATGGCTGACAAAGAAGGGGTATAGAGGGATGGGTGGATTGTAAGGTTTTTGTTTTGCCTTGACTTTACATTTAGAAAACACAACACCAACAATCAGAGATATACCACACTTCAGTTTTCTGACTTTGAGAGGATTATCCATTTGAACAATTACTACAATCACCAGCCAGACTCCAGGTCTTCGTTCAATAATTACTCTCAGTCTACTCTCACAAAGGACCACATCCAAAGTCTTCATACAGTATGAAAGCATTTTTGGTAGTTACTATAAACACCAGAAAAATAAAGAACTAATTCTCCATAAAGTTAGTAGGCATTTTGAATAAATGAGTTAAGGTGGGTATGTGTATCATCTACTTTTGCAGAATTCTAGTTCAACTAGTGAAATCTATATTTACATTCTAGGATATACCTGTTTATATTTTTATGCATGTATAGACTTTATTAACTTTGCATTCTAAGATATACACAAGGCCAACATTTCACAAAACGTCATTATTCCAAAAGCTATTATGAAACACAGTGATTAAGTATCAAGCCAAAACAGCACCTATAAGATTTTCCTAATGCATTATTTTTCATATTTGTTTTTCAATAGAAACTTGAAATATATGATATTAGAATAAGAGTATTTTACTTTATAACAATAACCACTTTTCAAATGGACTATAAAAATAAAGAGGTACTCTTAATAAAGGTCTTCTGTGGGCTAGTATATCTCATTTATTTCAGAACAATCTTTGCAAAGTTTTAACTTTCTAATTCATTTATTTACATACTTATTTATTTTGGTATTAGATTCTGAACCAGAACCTCACACAAGATAGGTGTTTCAGTGTACTGATTACCAGGAGGCAGGATAATTCAGTCCATTTAAAACAAGGTTGATTTTTATTAGTTACTGTACAGATGCACTAGAAGCTGGACATAGTGCTACATGCTTGTAATCCCAGATACTCAGGAGGCTGAGGTAAAAGGATATCACAAATTTAAGACTAGCCTGGGCAGGGGGTATAACTCAGTGGCACAAAAAATATTTACATTTGGTCACAGTTACCATATATTTTGGGAGGAGGGGGAAGAAAGTTTTAGGATAGTTACTGATAAACTTTGAACTTCATCACTTCAATGATCTTTATTTTACTATGGCAAAACAATACTAATGTCCACAGAAAGCCTTTAAGAACAACTACAACCCTGACATGGCTAGGTTGGTACAAAATATGGACCTGCAACAACAACTGTATTTATTCTGCAATGCACCTAGCAATCAAAGGTCTGACAGGTATTTAATTATCTAGTGAGCATCCCCTATGCTTAAGGATAAAAGCAAACATAAAGTGACACAGTTCAGAAACTGCTCCATGTTTAGAACCAGAAATAACTTTTGCACTATACCACACTAGTAGTTTTTACATTAACTTCTTCTAACACACCTGAAGCATAAATTAAAATGAAACTGCACACAATTTCATAAGGCACAGATCCAGTTTGCTTATTAGAAACAAGAAAAAGAGAACATCAAAATACAATTGGGCAAGAGTAAACTTTGAAACAACCAAGACGTGAAAATACTAGCAACAAAAGATTTTCACATTTTGGCTGTGGAGATAGTTCAGGGATCTAAGTGCCTGCCTGGTAAGTGCAAGGACCTGGGATTGATCCCCGTTAATCACATTCTGGGCTGGCCCTGCCCCCAGATGCATTGAGCCAATCATGGAAACCAGGCATGGTGGTGCACGCCTATAATCCCAGTGCTGGGGAGGTTGAAAACAAGAGGATCACTATGAGTCCAAGCTGCATAGTGAGACCCTGTACCAAATAAATAAATACATTAATTAATTAATTAAATAGATTCTCACATTTCTATATATGGAGACATACTATCTGGCCACATATTATGTTCCACATAAGGAAAGTTAGTGCTGGGAGTGAATATCCCTTTCCATCTCATTTGATTTTATCAGATAAACAGGACTTTAAATGATGGGGGGTCACAGAGGGACAGAGAGAGACAAAGACAGAAAGAGAGAGAGAGACACACACACACACACACACACACACACACACAGAATTTGAGAAACATGTGGAAGGAGTGGGCATGAAGGTGGTAGTTGAAGAAAGAACAGATCAGTAGTCTGGATTTAAGCAAGTTTTAGATGCTAATAATTAACACTCCTATCAAATTCACTCTGAGAAAAAGACAAGAGAAAAACACTTGGTTTTTGTCATTTTTTGATGAGACCTGTCTCCAATTTATAACACACCATCATTTCACACTAACAAAATGCCAACTGGGATTGCAAGGGTTCAGCCCTCTAGATGAAGAACGTCTAAATGGAAATCAGTGTGCAGCTCCCTACAAGTACCCTCCTTTCCCCACTGCCAGCCAAAGAGAAATTATAGCTACTTAATTAAATTAATTGTTTGTTCCAGATACAGTCAAACCCCACAGGCTTGTCCCAGGGCTCCTCGTTAGGCCCAGCTGCAAAGACTGAGACTGTATCAATGCAAGTCATTTATGGCCCCAAAGAGCCCATCACCACCACCAAAAAAAAAAAAGATAAAAGAGATTTGATTCTTCTTCTTCTAAAGGTCTACCTCATTCTATGGCAGGGTAAGTATAGACAAATTGGGATCCTGGGTCCACAGATTAGGACAAGTAGAAAAAAATAGCTGATCTTCACCATGCAGCTCTTTAATTCATTCAAATTAAGATCAATCTAGGGAAGAAGCAAAAGGCTGAGAAGTTAAATGATGTATCTACTTTTGTAAACTGGTGGTGTCTGCTGGTGTCCGGAAAGGGGCAGTTTGCTAAAATCTTTCAATATAAACAAAAATAGGTAAAAATCAATTTTTAAACATAATTAGTAATTTTAAATATCTGTGTCCTCCTTACTGTAGAATCAGCCATGACTAAAATGTCTATGGAATTCTCAAATAAGCAAGGGATCTGATAATGTCAGACACGTCTAGGCAGAGCATTTCAGCCTCTTATAATATAAATCTGTCCTGAGAAACCTGCTATGCAATTCCACAGCTTCACTTTCCATCTGCTATGAACTCCTGAAGTCTTCTATAGCTACTGAAAAAGACAGGCTTAAGTGAGGCATGGTAGCACAGGCTACACGATAGCCCCAGGACTTTGGAAGACTGAGGCAGGAAGATCTCAACTTTGAATCCAGTCTGGACAACTGAGCAACTTGGACCCTATGTCAAAATAACAATAACAAAAAAATGAAGCAGAGCAGGAAGTGTGCTGGAAACATAGCTCAGCGCAAAAGCCCTGGGTTCAATCACAACTGCCATTTAAAAATAAGTAGATTTAATATTTAAAGTGATAGTTCTAAAGATATGGTATGGGTACCATTAGGAATCCCTGACAACCTCCAGGAAATGTCCAAAGTCAAAATGATTTTCACAATAATTTTTTTAGTATTTTATTTCTATTCTGTAATGAGTACATAGGAGTTTCTTTCCAATGGACTATATGAAATGTAGTATTATAACAGAGTAAAGGCTGAGGTGAATCTGAACATTCAGTTATCTTCTGTTAAGCCAGATACTAAAGATTTCCAACAATGTAAAATAATGCCTCTCACTTATATTCCTGTTTTGGAAAATAGTTGTTTCTCATTAGAATAGTATTTATGTTAACATATAAAATAGATTTATTATTAAAATAATATTTAAATCTTTTTCTCAGTGTTCAATTCTGACAGTAATCACCTAAAATACAACTCACACAAATATAGGAGCATTATAGGTCCACAATAAATTTTAAGAGTATAAAATGTGTTTTGAAACCTAAAAGCCTAACTCTACCTTCAAAGATAAAGAAAAAAAAACTCTTAAACTCTTTAGACAATGTGCTTTGAACATGTCAGTATTACTATACTGTTTTAAAGTGCATACTGGAAAAATACACACAAGAAGAATATAGGATTTAAATTACTCCATGGCAGGAGAGAAATGAACAATGGTGGTTTTTTTTTTTTTTTTCGCATTGTTCTGTATATAAGGGTCCAGAAAAAAGAAAAAAAAAAACCAACTATATATGCTTCCCTAACTATATATGCTAGTTGTTTTTATAAAATAGCTATCTATGCTTCCCTGAGCACTTCTAGCCATGAATCTGAATATGAAATATGAACTCCAACCTGTTCCTATGGAAAAACACTATGTTCTTTACCCTGAGGTTTCCAGAAACAAACTGTCCAAGATAAAGACTATTATACAATAAATTGTGTCTCCTCAAAACTATTTGTTGAAGCTTTAATTCTTCCACACATCCCATGACTATACTTGGAGATAGAGCATCTAGTGAGGGAATTAAAGTTAAATGAAATTATACAGGCAGGTCTCTAATCCACTAAGATTTGTATTCTTAACAGAAGAGAAAGACACACCACAGCTTGTTCTTCATGTATGCAGCAGAAAGGCCATGTGACAACCCGAGAGCCCGCATCAGAAGGCAGGCATGCTGGCACCCTGATATTAGTCAGTCAGCCTCAGAACTATGAGGAAAAAAAAAGTTGTGTAAGCCATGCAGTCTATGTTATTTTGTTTCAGCAGCCAAATACACCCTTCCTGTACTCTATTCCTATATCACTGACGGTGAACCTTTTAATTTTCAATGATACAAACAGCCCACTGTGCCATGCATGCCATTGTCCTATACATCACTCTATAAATATGAGTAAGGAGGGGAGAAAAGTATGGACTTTTTTAAAGGAGAAAGGAACAATGAGTCTATGTCCTCACACTATCACATACCATAATTTAGGTTATGTGGCCACTGAGGTTTTATTTAAGTTTTGTTCTGAAAACATCATTTGGTTTTTATCCTCTGATTGACATCAAGATGAAACATCCATGATTTTTCCTCCTTGTTAAGAGTCAAACCTAAAATTCATGCTTTTCTTTCTTAGCTCATACTATCACTAACTCATTACACTAGTTATTCTTTATATCACTAACAGAGAGTCCTGTCGTTAGTGTCCTTGCCTGACGGACAGCTACGACATAAAGACCACCAATTCATGATTTCTTACCAACTCTGTAGAATATTAGAAAATTCCTTTTTAAGCCAGGGATGGTAGTGCATGCCTGTAACCAAGCAACTTTTTCTTGTTGCTGAGACAAAATACCCAACACATAAAATTAACAAAGGAAAGATATGTTTAGCTCACAGTTTGTACAGGTTTCAGTCCATAATCAGCTGGCTCCAAAGCAGGGTGGCCGTGGCAGAGGGGCAAGAGTTCACAGCAGCTTGGAGGCAGAAGAGACCAAAGCAACAAGAGCAAAAATGGGGAGAGCAAGCCTCTTTCTTTCATTTATATTGCATCCCTGCTACAGCCCTAGGGAGGGTTTAAAACTCACACCATCTCTGTGCCCTCCTCCTGCACCAGCTCAGAATATCTGCAAAGTGAGGAAGCCCCTGGCTCTCTGCTGAGTCACTCAGTTAGACTTCTAAACTTCTCCAGCTGACATAATGAATCAACCACTAAAACATCCTAGAGCATAAACAGCCGCCCTAGGGCACGTCCTCTACATCCTAGGCAGTTACTTAGTTAAGCTTCACATGCCTACAATGAAGTAAATGAAGCAAGAAGATCACCAAGAGTTCTAGGCTACAAAGTTAGTTCAAGGCTAGCCTAAACTATGTAGTGAGATCATGCCTCAAAAATCAAACCAAAATAAAATAAATTTTTTTCAAAAGCTAATCCAGTTGTGTTGGAAATTGCTTTTGTGGGTCCATAACAAAGGGCAAAGTGCCCCAAAACAGGTCACCAGAAAGGCCCGACACTGTAGACAGAGAATCTGATTTAAATGTACCACTTAGGTCTCAAATGCACTTCACAGCTCCAGCTATGAAGGAAGTACTGAAGAAGAAAATGTAAAATTATGGTCATTCTTTTAATTTCATCTGGAAAATTCTCAGAATAAAAAATTTCTCCTCCCCACATCCACTTTCCTTCCTGCAAACACTGAGATTGTGTCTTATTTACCACTGTCTTTGCTGTACATGGCCTAGGGTGTGAAACAGCAAGTGCTCAATAGATGCATTTCACTGGAAAAGAAACTGAATGAACACTAATGTGTTCCAAAACAGTGATCTGGATTTATTCTATTTGCTATAGAGAAGTTTATATGGAAAAAGGCATTTAATTCAATGTTCCATGAAAAAAGGAATGAAAGAAAAATCTCTAAATTAAATGAGTATAAACAAAACAGAACTTTTACTTGGAAGTTGTTTGAAATAATATTAATCTCTGATGACATTTATTAAGCCTCTGATATGTACAGAGCACTGTGTTAAATGCCAACTATAAGAGTAAAAACCAGAGAACTGTGTTTTTCACTTCTATATGTAATTAATGGTTTTTGGATAAAGAAGTATGAATGTTCTTTATATGGAGCTCCAAATGTAGTTCTAACCATTTAAAAAAATGAAGTCCTAAATAAAGTGATACATTTCCTCTTTTGTAACATGTCATTCATGCTTCCTTGAGCCTCCCTGGGCAGAAATGTAATCGTCAAGTCGTTTCTCTGGGAAAATATTTTCTCTTTGTCCCAAGATTTCCAAGGAACAATGGTGAAACAGGCTTCTACTCTGTTCCCGTGCAATCCACACATGTAGGTACCAAAAACTGAAATGTTATTCTACATATCCTTCACCTTAGCATTTGGCAAAAATCACTAGTTTCTGTATTTTGAAGTTCAAAGTATTATCTTCGTGAAAAGAGAGTGAGAGCGTGAGCAAAAGGAAGGAAGAAAAGGAAAAATGACTAAGGACGGGGTGGAAATAGGGAGGTAAACTGCCATAATAAACCATAGATTCCCAGAGCCAGAAGTTGCTGCTAATTCATTCAGCAAATATTATAGGGGTCTCATAGCCACTAGCAGAAATATAAATTCATTAGTAAAATTCTCTTCTTATTAAATTTCCTGTCAGGAAACACATAAACTAGATAAGTTAATTACAGATTATGGACGTTTGCCTGCATTCCTGATGCGAATGAAATACAGACTTTGTTAACAGTATATGAAATACCCTACATTTTCATGTTATTCTACCTACTGGACAAACTATATCTAATGCCTGATGCTAAAGTTAAAACAAGTTCCACTTCTATGAATAATGAGGTTTTGCCATATGGCAACAAAGGCTTCCTCTACTCTTAGGTATGACTACCCAGAAAGTACTGCAAATTTATAATAACTGTTAATTATGATGAAATAGAAAGTCCTCCAAAACTGTCTTCAGACACTGAGTAAACAATTAAGATGGAAGAAATATCATTTGTTCCCAAATTTCACAATTTCACTATGGCTAAAATATGCCCAAACTACCACATATCTTACATATTGCTAGTATCAGAAAAAGTTTGAAGTTCATGCTCATATTTTATTTTAAACAATATATGAAAATATCCTAAAATATCTTCTAGTAAAAAAATCACAGAGCTTGGGAATGAAGAGCCAGGATCTGAATGCAGCAGTTTGAATGCTCTTCACCATTATGTATACTATTCAAAAAATTAACTAATGCACATTTCATAGATTTCCAAAATGAAAATAGAAAGGTTAAAATTCAAATCATTCAAAGAAAGGTATAGGATACAACCTATAATTTTCTGTTTGACAGTTCACAAATAGAGACTACTAACATGTACAATCATTTCTTTTTACAATTCTGATAGAATGTAAGCTCCTCGAGTATATGGACCATACTGAATTCATATTTGTACTCCATAATTAAGAACAAAGTTTGGGACAGTCAACAGGCAGTAAAGGGATATTTTAATGTATTTAGGGGGTTATATTTTTTAAAATTATGTAATTAAAAATGTATTTACTTATTTATTTGATACAGGGTCTTGCTATGCAGCTCAACCTTCTAGTAATCCTCCTGTCTCAGCATCCCCAGCATTGGGATTACAGACATGTGCCAGCACTCCTGGTTTCGGTGCCTGGCATGGCATGTGTACTGGGGATTGAACCTGGGTCCCAGTGCTTGCCAGGCAGGTGCTTCGACTGCCAAGCTATCTGCCCAGCCCCTAAAAGTATATATTTAAAAAGAAAAATGGGCACAAGTAAATAAAGTAATATTAAAATATTACTGATCTTGGCAATTTAAAACAGTACTCATATAAAGAATCCAATTTTACTCTATCTTCACTACCAATGCTGGCCCCCTTCAAAATAAAATAAGAATGGAGATTTGGAGAAGTAATTTTACTTTGCTATATTTTTATTTTAGATAATAAAAATAAGACATGAACAAATTATTAATATGATGCAAAAAGAAGAAAATTCAATAAGAGAAATATGATAAAATATAAAAGAAAAATTAAATATATTTGAATCCTACTATTTTCTGGTTTCAATAAAATAGAAGAATCCCAAAGCAGTCACCTTTTAAAGTTTCACATATGTAAATGTTAAATATCTATAACATCTGTAACAATTTATACAATTTCTATGATTTATAATTTAAATATAATCTTAATCCATTCTACATTTATTTTTGCACATTTTCCATAATATAGAACTAAAAGAAAATTAAAAATTTACATTAATGAACAAAGTTCCAATAGTAATCACTGAAATCTTACTGAACAAACAGATATTCAAAAACAATATTAGAGGACGAAAATATTGCTAGTGCCACAATGAAGGACTATATATAGTTAAAATTTTAGCCAGAAGACATCTCTAAAAAGTATCAAGTTACCAAGTATAACATAATATCTAGTAGACTAAAAAATACAGCAATTAGTATAAGAGTGAAACCTGAGAGCATTTACTTGCTTTATCTTCACATCTGTCATCATGGCAAGGACTGAAATTCACATAAAGACAGCCCATTTTATTCACTTAAGAGATAGCCAATGTCTTGGTAAAAAAAAAAAAAAAAAAATCAAATTATGTTAGATCCCGTATTAAATTTTCTTTCCCTTTCCCTATGTTAAATTTATACTTTATATCAAACTTTTTTACCAATCAAATTAATAATTTTTATCTTGTAAAGTGCTTTTAAAATCTTCCCTCATAAGTCAAGCAGTCCTAATGATTGTAAGGGAATCTTTTAAAAAGACTTAGCTACATAAAAGGAAATGAAGTTGTCAGGGATAGCTAAATATTTATGCTTCTTAATCTCAAGTAAACTTATATACATGCAAATACCTTTGTAAAATCTAAGTGTAACAGCTTATTTTTCATTTAATTAACTATAGTTTCAAAAGAACACCTTATCCCAGAGATGGCAAACCTTTCAGAGCTTAAAATGATTACACACAGCCTGCTGCAGCACGGGTGCTACAGATTCACTAACACTGACTTAGCCTATCATAATTCTATACTTAAATTGAAAGCATGCATTAGGTTTACTGAGTGTGCATTATTGAACAGAGAATGGGTATCACTCAATAGGTTCTGCAAGGAAATCTATAAATATTCTTAACTTTATGCAGAAAATTTATGAGTTAGAACTCAGTGCATGGTTTGAACAAAGAACTATACTTTATACTGATAATTTTCTTAAATACATTTCCATCTTACTCATCAAATTGATATATATCCAAAATATATAACAGTCCTAAACCTTTACAGCAATAATTTTCACATCAATTCACAACTGAAGGGTAATTTTCTTATCAGTAACCTATTTTTTAAAATTGATGATTACTCAAAGGCTGGAATTATAACTTTTTTTCTACCGAGAGCCATTGTCAATTATGTGCCCAAAAAAACTATGTACAGCCAGGTATGGTGGACCACACCTATACTACACTTCCAGCACTCTAAGATGCTGAGGCAAGTGAATCACAAATTCAAGCTTGTTTTATGCAACCTAGAGAGATCCTGTCTCAGAATTTAAAAAAAGGAACAGTGATACAACTCAATATGAAGGCCCGAGGTTCAGACCACCCACTAAAAGTTTCTATAGGGCTGGCCAAATAGCCCAACAGATTAAAGCTCCTGCAAGCAGGCACAGGGGCCAGGCTGTAATTCCAGCACTTGGGAGGCTGTAAACAGGAGGATCACTACTAGTCCAATCTAGTAGTGAGACCCTGAATACCCTGTAGACCCTTCCCTAAAATACAAAAAAAAAAAAAAAGTTTCTAAGTATAAATCATTCAAGTCTATCCCAGTTAACATTCCTTATGAGACAGAAGCACAGCAAACCCACACAGGCATCCTTCCTTCCATCAGCATTCATCTCCCAGTTTCTCCAAGTGGAAAAGCTCTCCCTTCTTAAGTACCAGGAAGCTTTAACTTGTTTCATCCCACATTATTGGCTTGGTCTCCCTCCAAAGCACCCCCACGTTGGGAAAGACTCTGGAAACAATCTGCTTCCCCATCTTGAGAAGTCCAAACAATTGACTCAAGTTTTGTTTCAGCAACTACATTCTTTAAATATATGAAATACCCAGGAGGACCTTCATGAAGAAGCACAAATGAAAAGAAAAAGAACTTCAAAGGGTCTCCTACAATAAACCTCCATTCCTTGTTTTTTGAAACTCCCTTGGAAGCATGATTTTTTTTTTTTTTTAATTTGGCAAATGACCTGGTTTCCTCCTAGTTCAGATGCTAAGTTTGAAGTTAAAAACATTGACTGATTCATTGTTCAACCGTAAGCACCAAAAGAAAAGTGAAGCAAAACCAGGCAATTCTAAGTGACTGAATCACTGTGGCAAAAGGTGGAAAGCTCTACAGTCTAGAGTTGTCTTTTCTCTTGAAATCAAATCTAAAACACTCAGAAGGATGAACATTTCTTACAAGTGAATATGAATTTTCCAGAAAGAAGACAGTCTGATAAAATTCCTAAGAAATGTTTTCTATCTCCTGCCAGAGCTTACAAATGCCAGTCTTAACTCTTCCATCCCTACACAATTCCTTTTGTTCAACCAGACCTACTGGCTTCCTCTCATGCCTGACTCTCAACCTCATTCATCAGCATCCTTGGTTCCCAACATGGGCTCGTTTCTGAGCCACAGATCTGCATGAGCATCTTGAAAATAGCTGCCTACCAGCTTCCTCTTTAGCACCCAAACCTCCACATTTTTCCCTCCTCACCACAGATTCTCCTCTTAAGTCTCAACTTTTCCTAAAGATCTTTGTAGGATCTGAAGTTCTTACAAAAGTTATAAGGGACTTCTTGACCACCCGTCCTTGGGCAAAGAATTTATTAATGTTTCATTTATTGCCCAGAAACTCTAAGGCAATGAGCAGCCTTCCCTCTCCAAAGGTCACCAGATATAAAAGGAACCATACCACTGTTAAAGATCCAAAATATCCCTCCATTCCCAAACTTGTATTTTTTTTGTGTTTGTTTGAAATTTTTAGCACTCAGAAGAAGTATCTCTATGGGAAAACAAAGTTTTAAATACTTAGTCTGGTTATTATGGTGCTACCATGGAAAGGTCCAGTAGGTCGGCTCCAGCCCCACACAGTGTCAAGGCATAAGATACTGACAGGAAGTGACACACACTGTTGCTCACCTCAACTGCCAAGGATGAAAGGCCTAATTTCAGTTCGTCCCATAACCCATAATCTGGGGCAACCTTGCTTAAATTCTTTCATATCTAAATTCCTTAACGTACTCACAAAGAAATTAACAATTCTGCTGTGTGCTAATAGAGATATAACACTGAATCAGCAGAGGTGTGAGCCTGCTGGTGACACAGTTATATGAACAGGTTATATGGATAGATCTGTACATGTCCTTCATAACTAAAATGCTGTCTTGGTTAAAGCTGCACTGCTGTTTTATTTTTACATCTTCATGCTAGTATGAAACAAAACTAAACTCTTCCAATTTGTGTCTCTTACTTAGGTCAGCCACTATTTGATGGTAGGTTTTGTGTTTGTTTCTCCAAACTATATGACTAGCAGAAAATCTGCTTGTAAATGAGCATTCAAAGGAAAGTGACCTACTGAGAAAACCAGCCTTTACTTATATTCCATGAAATAATTTCCTTATAACCAATCTAAGTAGTAGTAGTAGTAGTAGTAGTAGTACCAGGAATAGAATTCAAGCCCTTGTGTTTGCCAGGCAGGAACTGATGCCACTGAGCTATCTCCCAGGCCCTCTAATTTTTTAAGACTGAGTTCTCAAAGATCATACACAGATCAACAATAACTACTGATTATAACCATTTTTAACATGCTATTTTTATCATGTCTCAAGACACTCTTGGAAACACGCAAGTGATAACAAATTGGGTCGTTTTTTAATCGACAGCTTGGCCTGAGACTATTAACAATGCTAACCGTCAATTTTTACATAGTCCTATTCCTCCAAACGTGTCCTGCCATGAAGAGAAACTATAATGCTGCATTTCATAGGGTCTTTTCTCAAGGCAATAATTTATCACAGAACTACATCTACATCTGTATCTGCATGAACAAAATGTGATAACCTCACATTTTTGAGAAATGACAATAAAAACATGTTTATAAAAACACACATACCTACAGAACAATTATTATTTTTGAGATAAAAAGATGAATCACAATTGTATGCTTCTCTTCAACCCACAAGTATATAACTGGCTGCCAAGAGTTTCCATTGTAGAAACTGGAAAATACTTTCAACTGGATACCAATCTGAAAGTGAAAAAGTTCACACACACAAAAAAAACCTGTCATACAAGCAGTTTCATGCAACAAGAAACTTCTCCTTGTTTGATTCTGCCCTAGCCTATAGTAATATAGTATTCATGACGGCTAAGTCCTTATTAAAAAGAAAAGAAACAAAATGATCAAACTATGTTTTTATTTCTGGGTCTTCAAAATATCAGTGCTTTCCAACAACCTGTAGATTTACTTCAGATCACACCAAAAACCAGAAAGTAGAAATAAAACGTCCTATAACAGTAACTCCATATAGCAGGAAACTGATTTATCAGCAGGTTTCCAAGTCCTAAACTTAGTTCATAAAGTTTCAAAATTTCTAGTGAACTCTTCTAGTATCTCAGAAGTTCCAGATTTCTGGGGCCAATCATAGGCCTTCTCAATTAGATTCTCACATTAGCACTTTTATTCTCAATTTAATTTATTCTGAAATATTCCAACAGGAAATATTTGTCCTGCATGCAAATGAGGACAAAGTTAGACAGACAGCAAATAATTATTTTCCTTAATCTAGTGCCTGTATCAAAAGAAACAGTTGCCATCATTTGTTGTTGTAGTAAACACATAACTCATTACTTCCTAAAAGATTCATTTATTTCTGCCTAACAGGACAGCAATTATTGTCAAACCAATCTTCAGTGCTTGTCTAATCCATCTCTCGCGCAATAAAAGTCACCAGAGATCCAAAGCCAAAACACATACCCAGCCTTCATAATAGTCAGCAGTTCCTCCCAAGGGCAAGGCCAAAAATATCTCCCAGGCCATACAGGAATTCCTGGCACACAGGTCCATCCTTATCAGCCTTTTCTTTAGACATGCATTTTAAATTAGTTGCAGCAGCACGTCACCTGGACAGGTTAACACAGATGTCCAGGAAAGGAACCTATGGTCATCTGCAAGCAGAGAACAGGGCTTCAGAAAATGGGCCTTAACAGCAGCAGTAGTTGACATAAAATAGGGAAACTACAGAAAGCCCTAATGGTGTATATGAGTACTGAACACTGGAATGACAAGACAGAAACTAAATTCACTTCCTTAATAAATTCACAGGTCAGAGGTTGAAACAACTGACACGATTTTTAACTGAAAGAAATATAGTTCTAAAGTATTAGAATTATTTTTGTAAAACACATCACTATAAACAGGAATATACAAGAAGTGCTAAGTGGGAAAGAGCTAATAACAAGTTTGATATACACTACATTAATAAATTTTAAAGTAATAAAATACTCAACAAAATACAGGAAAGCTGTGTGTGCATGTTTTTGCACTCAATGGATTCAGCAAAAAGACAAACATACTTCATAGTGAACTTGTCATGTTTACAGACACTAGTAAATGCCTCCTCCACTTTAAATCTGAAAAGCACCTCAAAAGGCCAACATCTAATCTCTTGTTGACTTCAGATGTTAGTTTCTATTTCGCATATTAAAGGTTGTTCCCTATACAAGAGATGACTGCTATATTAACTAAAATGATAGACTGTCGATCTGTCTGCAGCATCAACTCTGAAAATCTGCAAGACAGGAAAGGATTAGAAATCCAATTTCCAACAGGAAAGTTAAAGTACTACTTTTGGTTGTTTTATATTGTTCTCTGGGATTTTCCACTGTCCTCCCAAATGTCACAATATGCAAATATTAACAGGTAGGGAAAGATATTCTGTGAAGAGAGAAAAGACTAATTTTAAGACTTGGGAATGTATTTTAATTGTGTAAGTGAAGGTTCAGCAAATCAACTAGCACTAATGGACCAAAGAAGTGACTCAACTTTGTTGTGAAGACAATTATTCTTGGTGAAATTTCACATTTAAAGTACTATGAACAGTGACGCTCCAAATTATTCTGCCTAGAACAAAGAATAAGGCAACAGAATATTTATTGGCGCGGCTTTAACAATCTGGATTGAATATGTTTTATAGTCAAGTAGTAGATGATCTGTCTATGGTTCCTTGCAGATCAAATATTCCTTAATTCTGAGTAACTTTACCAGACTCTTCTGAGAGCTCGGTAATTACAAACTGAACTCAAATAGAACAGAGTATTCACAAAGTCGTCATCATTAAGCCTGATTCGACGGTACAGAAAGATGGCAACAGAATAAAGCATTCGGAATGAGAGATAAGGAGAATATAATGAGTAGTTCGCAGCCCCACGAATAAAACAGCATACAACAAAGTCTGGCGGGGTTTGGGATACAGCGAGCAATATCTCACTTTTCTCTGTTGGGTGGCAACTACTAGGGATAGACTCTGGCTCCTTTTGGGCTCCTCTACCTGAAGTAGCCAACCTCCTGCAGGTAAAGCCCTGCCAACCAGAGAGTGAATCTCGCAATTCCAGTGCAGTCTCCTCTATTAACAATTTTCCTACTTTCTATCCTAGAGGGAAATTCATTTCTCAACGCGGCAAAAATTTCGCAACGCTGACTGTAATAGTCTCTTCTCTACGGTGACTCTCTCACTTGTGGTCCAAACAAAAGCCATCATCACGACTCGGGTGAGATGAGCTCCTCATCCTGTAAAAGGCTACTTCCAGGGTGCTGCTCCCGCGTAGGCTCTAGCCTCATTCCCCATTGTGCTATCACCGTGATTTAAAGCAGTCTCGACTGACAAACCGATCTCCGCGGGAGCGGATGACAGGAAGCGCGGTCGCCCCGCCGCAGACGCGAGGGTGGCGGTGCGCTTCGCACCCCGGCGGACCCAGCGGCGGCGAGCGAACCCTTGGAAGTTTCTCTCCGCCCCTCCCTGGCGGCGCCCACCCCGCGCCCCCACCCGCGGCGGGAAGAGCCGAGCCCGCGACCTGCTGAAGGGCAGGGACAGCTCCCGGGGCGCCGCCGCCGGCCGGGCGCGACCCCGCCTTCTCGGGCGAGCCCGGCCTGCCAACTTTCCCGCCGCCCTCCACGGCCCAAACTTTGCGGTGCGCTCACCGGGCCGCGCCCGGGACCGCGCGGCGCCGACCTTCACGCCCGCCCGAGCCCCGCGCCTTTCCCGGGCGCCCCCCGCCGCCCCAACCCTGGTAGGAACCCCGCGACAGCCGCCCGTCCCACAGGCCATAGCCCGCGGGGTCGCTGGGAGCCCAGCCCCGGCGCCCCGGGCTGCCCCCACTCACCATTGGTGAAGGGCTCCATCTTCCCTCGCCGCGGCTCCGCTCGGCGCGAGCGCCCAACCTTCCTACTCCGAGAGCTGAAGCGGCCCTGCCGACTGAGCATGCCCAGCGCGGCCGCCCGGGGCTGCCGGGGAGGTGCGCGAGGGGCGGCGCCGCTCCGCCGCTCTGTGGTTGCGCCGCGCCGGGTTTTCCCGACCGCTGGAGAAAGGGCGAGGGAGGCGGAGCGGCGAGCGGCGGGCCTCGGGGCGGGGTCAGGACAAGCCCCGCCCCCGGAAGTGTGCGCGGCGGCGCGGAGCCCGAGGCGCGGCTGACGGCCCTCTGCGTGGCATTGGGTCCTGGGTGTTGCGGAGCCCGCAGTGTCCCCGCAGAGTACAGTGTCCTCGCAGAGTACTGGGAGCGGACAGCTCGAAGGTAGACAGTAAACGCAGAAAACCCTGGACAGTGAGACCGACGCCACGTTGGGCCTCAAATCGGGGCGCCCCGCAGCAGAGCGCTTTCGGTAGCTGGTCCGGAGGGCGGCGAGAAGCGGAAGGCGGCGCAGAGTCGCCTTTGCCCGCGAGGCCCCGGCGCGCGCTGCGATGCCCCCGCCCAAGGACCCCNCCCCCCGGGGGACTGACACCTAGGGGGCGGGCGACACCACTCGGGTCCCCAGGCGGTCACAAAACCAGGCCCGGATCGCAAAACCCGGCCCGGGCCCCGGGGGCCCCCGAGACCCGGCCCAGGCCCTCCCGACCCCGCCCTAAAGCAACACCTGCGGTTTCCTGGGGCTGCGGCGGCTGGGCTCGGCCGAAGCTCGGCGGCTCCAGGCCGAGGAGCTCTCCTCGCCGCCCTCGCGCCCCTGTCCTTGTCTCCAGCGCTACAGCCAGCAGCCCCTGCAAGCCTCCGAGACGACCTCCGAGGCCCCTGAGCTCCGGAGAGGCTGCCCTGCCGCTTCCTCCTCCCTCTCGCCTCTCGCGGGCATCGCAGCCGCCCTTTCCCCGCCCGCAGCTCCGGCCCCTACGGAGACTTGGCTCCACTGCGCCCCGAGCGCCTGCTAACTGTCACGGGCTGGGGGTGTCAGCAGCGGGGCGGGCACACAAGCCTCCTGGAGGCAGCGCCAACAGCCTGGGCAAACAGGAACGCGGGGAGGTTTTGTGATCAACACTAGAACTAGAAGTTAGCTTCAAAGAAGTAAAATCGAAGTACACTATTGCATGTTAAAGTGACAATTGCATTCCATTTCCTACTTCTCAGCCTGCCTTTAGAACTTGCAGTGGGTACCAGTTGGACTTAGAATAACACAAATTCCCTCCCAAACTGGGACCTAACAGTACAAGTTCACCATGGTTTGGCCCCAAAGGCCTTCCTGTTGTTCAGGTGCTAAGTTCATCCGGCCTTGTTAGCTACCTATCCGTCTAGCATGTGCCTTGCACAAGAACTGTTTCTCATGGTTTTGGTATTTTGCCTGCTGATCTTTCTCATCATTTGGGTCTCCACGCAGATGTGTCTTCTGAAGAGAAGCCTTATCCGACCACATATCTGAGATAGCTATGAGCAATCCATTCATAAAGATTCACCCTGCTTTATTCCCACCCCAGCACCCATAAGCCTCTCAAACTGTTTTTGCTTTGTCACTTTCTCTCAGGCACGCAAGGTGTGTGCTTATAGGGTTGTTCCCTGCTTAGGCGCTGTGTTGTGATGACTAGGCACACACACAATGCCTACCTTTCTGGCTGAGTGGGTGAATGAGTGCAGTGGGATTTAGAGTTTTATTCACTGATGTTAAAAAACCTTCCTAGCCAACATCTCTGTATTGATTGTCTCTAATTGTTATGTTTGTGGTCAATACAGAGAAAATATCTGTATCATATGATGCCTCAGTCTTAGCTTCTCTGTCTTTTTCCTCTCTCCTCTCTCTCATACTGTGGAAGATAATCACAGTCCTTAGGCTGGGCCTCTGAAAGGACACTTCATAGCCACAAATAGAAAGTGAACCGCAGGGGATATAGTGTTTCAGTGTTCAGACATTATATAGTATAAGCAAAGCTGGATTTTGTTGAAAGGACCGCCTCACAATGCATTCCTTAGATAAGAAACTCCTGTATTTTAGGTCATGTCATGTTCCTTTGACGTTATTTTTGTAGCCAAAGCACTTTAGTATTAGGGATATTTAAAACTCCGTAGCTTGCTAAATTGCCTCACCTCACCTCACCTGTGGCAGTCTATCATGCTTTGAAGTGTGAAACACATCATCTTGTATTGTGTTTGAAATACTTAAATGCTGCGGACTTGTGATAATAAGGCTTCACCGCTGCATTAGCAAACACAGGTGGATGAAGCTGTCTTTCTGAGATTTCTTTTACATCAAGACAAATAATCCCTTTACCAACTTCTTGCTTCTTCCTCAGGTTTAGGACTATATATTAGACATAAGACTAAACAAAACCAGTATGTTTCAGAATCCTAACTACTCTTAAAAGAGTAATACATTTTGTGGTTTTTAAAAAAGTATTATATTTGACTTCCTAAAGCCTTGTTTTGTTTTTTGAGAAAGGGTCTCACTTCATAGTTCAGGTTGGATTTGAACTCTCAGTGATCTTCCTGAGGGCTAGGACTACAGGGCTACACCACCATGCCTGGCAAATCTTTTTGAAGGAAAAAGATTGCACAATTTCACTACTGAAACCCATTGTGTTTCTATCTTTAACTTTCCTTTCCTCCCACACAGAACTTCCTTTTTAGCTTAAAGGTATAACACTTTGAACTATTAGGGGGCTACTATTCATTGTTATAGGAGCTAGTACAGTATTATCTAGTATGCCCCTCCACCATTTTCAGAATCATTACTGCATATCATTTAACATTTGGGTTGTAATATAAGTAAAATGAAAGAAAAGATATGAGCCCTCTAAATAAATGGCATTTTTAAATACAGAAGTAAGCAAGGGAATCTAAATTAGTACAGCCATTAGAACAGCAGAGAGGTTCCTCAGAGCACTAAAAAATGCCTCTGCCCTATGATCTCTTTCTCCCATTTCTAGGTATATACCTAAAGGAAATGAGATCTCTATCTGAGAGATAACTGTATCTTAGAGATATGTCTAAGATAACTGTATGGTCATGTTTATTATTGTACTATTCATAAGAGCTAAGACATGGAATCATCCTCCATGCCCATTAACAAATCAGTGGATAAAGAAACGTGGTATATATACACATTGAAAGGTAATTCTACCATAAAAAGAATATTATTAAATGGTGCTTAAAAGAATAATACCATTTATAGCAAAACAAACAGAATTGGTCAACATTATATTATATGAAAGTCAGTCATAAAATGACAAATACTCCATCTGCTCTCTTATACATGGATACTGAGAAAACCAATCTGATTATATACTCTAGTAATTATTAGAGGCCAACAAGAACAGAAGGGAAAGAGAAGGAAGTTGGCTGATGGGTACCAAGGCAGATGAGATATGAGATAGAGCTACTTAGTTCAACTTCTGTTGAAGGTTGACTAGAGTCCATAATAACCTATTATATATTTTATGAAAAACTAGAAGAGGTGAGGTAGGAGGCTCCAAAATACTAAATGGATGAAAATATTAGTTACTTTGATTTGATCACTTCTTCATATATTGAAATATTATATTGTACCTCACATATAATAGTTAAATGTTAATTTTTTTTCAGTTTAAGCAGATAAAAATAGCAACTACCCTGATCTGATCATTATATATCGTGTAATATATTATCACTCTGTACACTCCAAATTGTATTTAAGGAAAATAATTATGCCTTAAAATCCTGAATTTGTTTTTCATCTGAAATTAAAATTCTCATATTTTTGTCTAAATAAATGCTCCAATTTAAAACTAAAATTTAAGAAATAAAAAGACAACAAATGAAATAAATATATGAACTTTTTCAGTTAAAACAAAGCACTTGGTCAGCCATAGATCTGTGGATCCAAGACTCACATTTAATAGATAAGAGATAGGCATGCAGTCTGGAAAAGGTAGATGGTGAACAGCTGACTTGCAATCCAGGGAAGGTCCAAACTCAGGCCATCTCTGTTCTAAACAGTGTTCTGGGGGTTACTGTTGCCTCCTCTCTGCACTGGAAGTTAAGGTCAATAACAATACTCTGTAAAAGGAATTGGAATTAAATGGAAATGTAACTAATATTCAGCTATCAGAAAGCTAGTCCATTAACTATTTAACTGGTAGTCTATATCAGATTGGAATTTATCCTTATTAGATTTTAGGGGTTTTAAAATTTTTTTATTTTTAGTACTGGGTCTACAGGGTCTCACTACATAGATGGGACTTGTTGTGATCCTCCTGTTTTCAGCCTCCCAAATGCTGGGATTACAGCTGCATGCCAACATGTCTAGTCTCAGTTGCCTTCTCAGCATGCCCCAGGGGCAGGGCCAAGTGACACCACATGGAACCCCCGTCCCTGAGCCTGCCTAAGCAGGCTGAGCTGTCAGGCTGGCCCTGATGTATCCCTATTAAATAGACTTTTAGTTGTCTTCAGATAAACAATAAACAATACATTGATTGCACACATTTTGAGACCTTATTTGATCAGTCATCTGGCATAGATGAAGGAAGCTGCTTTATGTCAAAACAAGAAAGACTGCCACAAGGTTTCCAGACATCCCAAGGGCGGAAAGAGTTGCTGTCTCATTACTGTGTAATCCACTCACAGCACACACTGTGCATTAATTAGTGATTGATATTACATCAAGTTAAGACATGCTTAAAGCACAAAAGAAAGTGGCATACTTGAAACAGAGTTCTTATAGATTCTGCTACTGATCAAAAAATTCAACCAAATTTTTAGAAGTTATTAGTGAGAAGGAGCAGTTATATACTAGTTCATATGCTTTGGATGACAAAAAAAATATGAACTAAACTAGTTTAAATAATAAAGATACTTAAAATTTGACATCAATCACCTACAACCTTTCCACTTTATCAAGAACTCAGCCTCTCACTCTCTGTAACAAATTTTCTGAAAGACCAACAGGCATATGGTAAGAAAGCTAGCTTCAGTAGGGAAGGAAGAGGGAACTTTCTCTTTCGTATCTCTTTCTTGAGAACAAAAAACTTGCCGCAGAAATCCCCCGTTAGAATTCTTCTCAGGTCTTATTGGTCAAAACTGTATTTTGTACATTTCTAAACCAACCACAGGAAATAGAAAGGTTACCATGGTTGATTCTCAGACAAAGGAGTCTGTCTCAAAGTGCTGAGCTGGGAGTCATCCTTCTTGTTTCTCAGAGAGGTAATATTTGAATAAAATCATTTTTTCTTATTCAAAAAGCAAAGGGTGAATTAAGCAACCAAAAGATTAATTAGATATCCTTAATGTTTGCTAAAGGCTATATATACTATTTTGATATGTTTTAGAGCAAGTTCTATGATAGTTGAACAGGAAAAGTCAAGATAGAGCCCATTCAATATAATGCAATTTTTATATAATTGAGAAATTTAACTAAGACTACATACCAAGAAATGGTACACAGCATTATTAAACTTTGAATTTTTATCTGATATAACTACTAAGTTTGTACTAATTTGCTGGTACTACTGTAAAAACTACTATAATGTGAGTTATTCAACAGAAACTTACAGACGTTTCTCATTTAAGTACCCAGTTCAGTTCCTGATATCAGATAGTTAAATCAATTGGTTGCTAAATGGAGAATTGTACATAGCATGTACATCACAATATTCAGAACAAAGAAATGGTCAAAGGAAACACCAACTTTGTTTTATTTGTATAACTCTTACATGTAGCACTGTAATGTATAGCAAACCATAAAACTATAGTACAGTATAGTACAATCACCAAAAGTTATAGTACTGCATAAACAAATGTATGAAAAAAAGATATTGAAGCTCTAGGAAGAAGATGTGCAATACTATAAAAGAAAAAGACAGGTGATAAGTCCAAAAAAACAGATCATAAATCCTTGCAGTCATTGAACCGGTAGGTCATGGAATAAAGACTACCTGTAGCACCTCACCACTCTGGAGCATCAAAGTCTAAGGTGAAGATACTGGCTGTGCCGTGTTCCCTCTGAAAGCACTAGAGAAAGCTTTGTTTCAGTCTCCTGTCCTAGCTTGTGGAAGTTTCTTGGCATTCTTCCTATGTACATATCTGAGTCCAAATTTCCCCTAAGTACAGTGATCAGAAGACAGGTTTACTTTACTCCAATCAAAGCTTAAATTATTCCATCTGTAACAACCCTATTTCCATATAAGAGCACATGCAAGCTACTGACAGTTATGTATTTAATGTCCAAATTTCAGGGAGACACTGTTCAACTCACATTAGAAATGAGATTGAAGATAATTATCAAGCTAGATTTGAAGTCAGAGTAGCATCAACTAAAAAAAAGTCCACTCAGATAATGGGACAAAATATTTGCAAGTCGTGTACTTCACAAGAAACTTGAATATAAAATATTTAAGGAATGACAACTCAATAATAATTCAATATTTTTTCACCACACATGCAAAAAGTTTAGATTTGTGAAGTATAGGGTGACAGAAAATCAATTTCTATAATGCAGACACATTCCAAAGTGATAATTTAAAACAATGTCCTGAGGAGTCCAAGTTTTTAGTGTTGAGTTGGCCTCTGAAACTTATGTCAGAAGGGCTGGGGTAGGAAGTGACAGGAATTATGGACCCTGCTGCAGCCTGAAAATGATTCATAGGTCCTCTTCTATAAAGCCAGACTGGTAACATTTTTTGAAGTGAACCCTAGCTCATAACTCATTGACTTGCTCTTTCTAGAGAAGTGTTTATACACCTGAAGATTTTGATTTAATTTAGTTTTCTTTCCTTATCATCAGCCTAAATCTCACTCTGATAACATGCACCCTCCAACTTTTTGTTTGTTTGTTTTTGCAGCATGAGAAGGCCCTGTAATATTTATGCAAAAAATTACACTTGACTGTGATTCTGGGCTGACTCAGGTGTTTTTTTCCTGCCTCTGGCTGAAGGCTGGCAGCACAGGCTGTCCATCACTCAGCAATATTTATTGAGAGGCAGTGTGCAGAGCACAAAAAGAACTTAAAACAAGACCGAAAGCTTTGCTTTAAAGGCATTTATGATCTATGGTGTCAACCAGGACAAGCATGCAGGATATGTATATATTGCATACAAACATGTACAATCCTGTACTGCAAGGTTAGCCTGGAGCACAATCATTGGTTAGGTTGTCTCTGAGTTCCCTGACCTGCTTCTCAGCCAACAAACATTTATCATAGGTCATCTCTGAGTTGAGGAAGTGACAGACCTTGCCCTCTAGACCTTGTGCACTTTCTAGAATCCACTCTCCAACCTTATTCCCATCTTCAAGGCCCTTCAGTGCCCCTTTCTTAGCTGAATGTAAAGAAATAAGCATTACATTTTCTAATGCTGCATTCAAGTTTGACTAATGGGTTACAATTTAATGCTTTAACTTTTTATTGGCCCAAGGGAATGAACCTATAATGAGAACTTCAAGAGAAGACTATGATGTTTCCTTTTTCCGCACTGCTCTGTTGGGGCTTGGTTTTGCAAGGCCCATGCTGTTAGTGGTCTAGGTCCTCAGTGAGAGTGAGGAGCTGACAGCTAGTGTATTCTCTTCAACCTTAGAGTCCAAACAACTTGAAGTCCGAACACCTAGGCTTCTCAGAAGCACAGGTACAGAAACTGAAAGAAAAATGTGCTTTACCTACTTGGTGATGGCTTTTGTATAAGATGGGACATTGTATGAAAAAATTGCTTTGATTATCAGTGTCAGAGGTGATATCTGTAGATGAGGCACAACTTAGAACAAGAATAAATAAAGTCTTTCAACCTTATCTGACCACTTTCATGAACCAACCTACTACTCCTACTTGCTGAAGTAATCATTTGGTCCCTGTATGCAAGTTGCATTACTCATTCGGTACACAGAGTCTGACCCTGAGCTCGCTAGTGTATTAAGTCATCTCAGATCAGATTTTTCTTTGATCCCTATCAGTGTCTACTTTTCAGTTCACTGTTATCCTTCTAGAAAACCCTATTTATCTTCCTAAGGTTGCTTTAGTCTTTGTGTCTCCAAAGAGAAATATGGATAGGAACAAAATAATATTATTTCCCAGTGGCCTTATGCCATGGAGACCATTGCGTCTATTTCAGATAGCTATCTCCCCAGCCCCTGCATTTTTAAAACTTATGTATTTACTTACTTATTTGGCACAGGGTCTCACTACACAGCTCAGAGTTGTAGTGACCCTCCTGTTTTCAGCCTTCCCAGCTCTGGGATTACAGGTGTGCACCACCATGCCTGGTCTATGAAAAATAAAATGCATTTTGGTAAGATTAAGTTAGCAATCATGGAAACAACCCAAATGCCCATCAACCAAAGATAAAGAAAGTTGAATTTGTCATGAAGCAGGATGTCATAAAGAGGGATGAGTGGGATGCATTTCTAAGTAAATGGATGCAACTTGAGACCATATTCTTAGGCAAAATAAATTTGGCTCATATGTGTGAACATGACATTGTCTCCTTGGTGTGAGAAACTGAAAAAGTAAAGAAGGACCAAAGTGTACACTAGATACTGTGAAATGGGAAGAAATTGTTCAAAAGGAAAGAACTAGGGTGGAGGAAAGGGTTAAAGAAGGAAGGGAAAAGCAAAAAAATGGTTTTACAAAGGATAAAAAGGAAACAAAACTTTTTAATTAGGAAGGGAAAGGTAGGTTGAAGAGAAGAAAGGCGATTGGGAAAAATATAAAAATCCAAATATATTATGTACAGATACAAATTCACCATGATGAGTATGATCATTATGTATGTCTAAAATGTCCCAATAAACTTAATTTTCTGAAAAGATTAAGTTAGCAGAAAGAAGCTAACCTTATAGAGTCTGCCTCTATGTTGGTGAGGGATTAGTCCCAGGTAACAAAATTCCAGAGGTGCTCAAGTCTGTTATGCAACGTGGTACAATATTTTCATATGCATTATGCACATCCTCCTGCATACTTTAAACCATCTCTAGATTACTTGTAATAGTTAATGCTATATAAGCTAAGTTCTTTAAGGGATGACAACAATAAAGTCCATACGTATTCAGTACAGTTCTTTCTTTTTTTTGAATATTTTTGATCCTTGGTTGGATGAACACAGAATCCATGGACGTGGAGGACCAACTGTACATGATTGTTTTAAACTGTATATGTTATGAAATATTATATATTGAAAGAGAAAAATAATGACACGCAGATAAATGAAAAGTTAATAATGAATGAAAATAAGAAAAAGTTGAGGAGTAAAAATAGAGTCATTTTAAACAAGTTTGTGTTGGTAAATACTTGGTGTTGAGGTAGAAAATTAGCTCTTGTGACTATTTGGAAGTATACAGAATAATTTACTGTAGACTTAAAAAAGGCAGAGGAGGAGGAGACACACTCACCATAAACTTCACTCAAAATTCAGGCTTCTTTGTGGTAGTTACTTCCCTGAAACCTTCTGTATGCCCAATGGCACACCCAGAAGGAAATGCAGAATACATATGATGTAGGACAAGAAATGCAGCATGATACTAAGTTGTATTCCTGAATCTTGAGAACCCCCCCAAGCCTAGCCGAGAGCAAGGTGGGCTCCTGTGACTTGGGAGATTTTCTTTTCTGAGATGGTCACTAAAACCACAAAATTCTCAGTAGGCATTTTGGAGAATGAGGGCAATCCAGAGAAGTCATTTCTGCTCACCTTGTTAAAAATTCATGATCTTGTATATAGCTTTTTCACATCTCACTTTTTCATTCATGATACAGAAAGTAAAATGAACGTTAGCCAAGTCTGGGTTGGTATTGGTGGCCTAGCATCTACAACCATCTTGAAGTACCACACTAATAAACACAATGTATTTATTTTTAAAATCCATCACAATATTATTGGCACAATAATCCTCATACTATCATCAAATAATGCAATTACTTTATTCTGTATTCTTCTCTTATGAATCTTAGAAATTTTACTTATTAAACAATAACTCCCTGTTCTTCTATTCAGCCTTTGAAGTCACCATTTCCTTTTATAATTATATGAAAAAATAAAACAAAATTTTATAACAGAAGATAATAACAATAGCTAATCCACCGTGTATTGCTATTGACAAAAATGATCTCTTACAAAGAAGAAACAGATATTAGCAGAGAACTTGATTTTCAATGAATTAACTAGTAATATAAATCAAATACATTAGCACAGATATTAAAATATTTTGAGACAATGGAATAGCTAATTGTGGAATCACCTGACCCTCTCACCACTTCCCATTCACCTATCTTCTATTTTGCTCCTCATTTGAATATATACATTAAGGTATCCATAATGGAGAAACTACACAATATTTAAACCTGTGTACCTGACTTACTCCACTTAATATTATGTTCTCTAGTTGCAGCCATTAACCTACAATTTTCTCAAAGGTATCCCCATGGCAGAGTAGCACTCTAGTGTATATACAGACCACAGTTTACTCATCCATCACCTGTTGTTGGCCATATATGATGATTTTTTTGCAAGTTGAAAAGGGTTTTAGAGAATGAATGATGGTAATATTTGCACAATAATGTGATTGTACTTAATACAACTGAACCATACACTTAAAATGATTAAGTGAACTAGATGCGATTCTACCATAATCCATCAAATGAGAAGGAAAACCTCACTGAAGTATGTGTGGAGAACATTCTATTGGCAAATTATTTTGAAGTGTGCAAGGAAAAAATGGATCTGTGAATGGAGACAGGAATGGTTGTGTGTGAAAAAGCAAATGCAAACCACAAAATGATAGTTATATTATCTAGGTGGCAGGAATATGAATGTTTATTATATATGACTATTTAGGTCTTTCTATATGTTTAGAAGTTTTTATAATATGACATTGGGAAAGAAGCAAAAAAAAAAAGAAATAGTATTCAATATTGTATTTAGGTAAGGAATTAAAAAGAAGAGAATTAAAATTTGAAATACTGTGCTAAATTGCTTTTTTTTTGTACCAGGAATTGAACATAGGACCTTGCACTTGCTTGGCAGGCACTTAAGCCACTGATATATCTCCCCAGCCCTGAAATATTATGCTAGATAAAATTACTATATAAAGAAGAATTTTTCATATTTATGAAATGCTAAAAGTACAATTCTACCAAAATTTGAAAACATTGACTGCTTAATTCATGTATTACCTTAGTAAATATATACATACACATGTTCTCTACTCATCTGATTTCTATATGCTGAAGTAGATAGACTTCTAGAAGAATATCACTTGGGTGGTATCAAAAGCAAAGTACTTTCATGGTCAGGTCAAATCTAGAGTCACAGATGCTTCCAAGATCCCATGACTGGTTAGCTATCATTTTCCCCTCCTCCCCTGATATCCCCAGATTTACTTAATTATGTAAATAAAGGTCATTTATGTATTGTTTCACATCTTCATGAAACCCAGGTAAATGTTCATACTGGTTCACTCATGTGAACTTCAATATACTCAGTTTACTACTTCTATGTAGACTAGTTTTTTCGTTATTCTAAGCTACTTTATTTAAAAAATCAAGAGAAGAATAGGGAAGGACATTTCATAAATTAAGAGGTTCCCTTACAATATGATGATGTTAACATGAAGATATGAAATATAAGGCATATAAATGTTTACATTAAAATATGATTTAAACCACAGTATACAATGTATTCTTATTCTGCAATTTTTAAAAGGTTTAGTAAAACTGTAATAGCAAATGGTTTAAAGTGGTGTGGTCTCTTTTTCTCTCTTGTAACTCCAAAATTATAGGATCAACTTAATTGGAAAGAATATTAAGACTCCTCCTTTGAAGCTCTTTAATAATGTGAGATTGAGTCAAAAGATGTCACAGCTTTCTTCCTTGATAAATGTTCACATTTGGTTTCAATAATCTGATTAATCTAATAATCTCTAGCTTCTTAATGTTTACCCCGCACAATTTTTATGGTAGTTTCAACAAGTTGTAGAAATTAAATAAAGTAATTCAGTATGAGTTAAGAATGGTGGAGTAAAGAAAAGAACAAAGAAAAGATATATTTCTAATAGGTTGACTATATTTCCTTGTAGTTAAAACTGGCGAGGCAAACTCCAGGATACTAAGGAAGGATAAACAATATCAAAGAAGCAACATAGCATTATACTGGGAAGAATATTACATTGAGGCAACAAATCAAAATGATATCTAAATACCTATGACTGTATTTACATATATCTATTATTTGGGAAGCTTCCTTTTAAATAGACACCTGAAATGTCCTTCATCCACTCCACCATCCTATATCCATCAGCTGAAGTCCAGAGCTGAGAGCAGGCAGCTGCAACAGCTAATTTTTTGAGCCTCTTCCCTAATTAGGCAAAATATTCAACACTTGCTCCGTGCTTTGCTGGTGTTGTTCTTTCTGTTTAACTTCAAGATGTAGTGCAGGGCTGGTGTTTTCTGTCTGCTGAGTTAGACACTAATCAGTGCCCAAATCCTCAGAATGGAAAGATCCTTCTCCAGCCATTTAATATTTTTGACTCTAGTCTTCAGAAAAATTTGAAATATAACCAGATGTAATCCTTGAGCCCTAAGAGATTCAAAGAATGCTTTCACCTGAGAAAAATACAACAAAAAAAAATTACTGACATGATTCATAAAACACTGTGTCTACCAAAGTGTTTCAAAACAGCTTCTAAATGATACACACACAGGCGCAAGCATTTTTGTGCCAATCTCTAGAAACTATTTCTTTCTTTTGCATAATTATTATTTCACTTTATCTTCAGATAATAGAGACAGGAATGACAAATTATTTTCATACAGTGAACACATTATGGGTGAAGAACTTAACCAATTGCAGAAGTCATGGAGTAGCTGTTGAGCTGAGATTTTAGCTCTGGGATTTCAGATTTGCTTAAAGGCTGAATACAAGATTTATTATGAAAAGAATACATGTCATTAAAATGTGAAAAAAGACGTATAATACAAGATTTGGTTTTTTGAATTTTTTTTCAGAATTTTATTGATAAACAAATAGCAATTAGACAGTTTCAAATCAAA
>NDGM011056251.1:0-11065 GCA_002564305.1 Octomys mimax
AATTGAAAGGTATAACACAGTTAAATGGAAAGCAAGAACTTAAGGATTAAACAACAAAGAGAGAGCAAGGAGAAAAGTTAGGAAACATGACAGGGACAAAACCATACATTTTTATAAACAAGATGGTTAAGACAGTGGTCCTAAGAATCTCCATCAGGTTTTTGAATCTAGCAGTTAATTGGTAGAATTCTCACCCTGATTATATATGCTGATACCTGCGAACTAAGCAACTACACTGAAGTCTCCCTGTCCCATGATTCCTTCCATGAGTGTCTTTTCTTCAGTGAAACGTGGTGAGGCACACAACATATTCCTTATATTGAAAAAATTCCCCGGTTTCAACAGAATAGACCTGCATTATAGATGAAGAACATGAAAAAGGGGATCACAAAAGATACTTTTAAAAGTTTATGCATTTTCTTTCACTACTTTAAAACTCCTTTCATTATATTAACATACCTTTGAGCCAGAAATGGGTGGTTTTAACAGTCTTCTGTTTCTAGTACGTAGGTGTTTTCCAGTTTCAGAGTCTTCCTATTATGGAAGGTAAGATGCCAGGACTAATGCAAGTCCTGTTTGCCTTCCCAGTTTCTGAAGGTATTACTTAATCCTTTAGGAATATGACAAGTATTGTGGACATTATCATGATTGAAGAAGTAAACACAGATGTGTGTTGCCAGTGAAATTTTGAGCATGCATAGTGTGAGAACATCATCAATGGAATTTCAAGAACTTTAAATGCTGTGGGAAAGTGGCTTCCAAGGAATTGCACACATCTGACATGCAACTATCCTCCCACTAATCATTTCTTTAAGAGCCAGTAGCATTCATAAAGCTAGTTGGTTGCTGAAAAGTATTGAGGGAAATTCACTTAAAACTGTAATGAACTTATAACAGTCAATTGAAATTTGTCCTATAAATTCTGAAATACATGATAACATTATCTTGGCAGTTATGGCTGATTTCCATGTACAATGTGTAATATATTGATTCAAAATAGGAGTCTCAATGATATTAAGAAAGATCAAATTTGTTCAGAAAGCTAAGGCATCTTCAGAGTCCTAGGTAAATTTCTTTTACTGACATTGAATCTATTTACATTTTATTATTGGAATAGAAATCTGTGTGGTAGGATGTGAACAGGTGTCTCTGAAGAGATATCACAGTAGGAAATGTTCATGGAATTTCCATACTTGGTTTCAACCCAATAGTACATATTTCATAACATTTCAGCTAAATTAGCACATCCATTTCTGTGCTACATGGGGGTGGGAAAAAGTTAACCTTTTAGAGATTTTGAAAATTAATCAGACTTTTTTAGCTTTCATTTTATGAAATAAAATATTCACAAATATGAACTTCCATTTTAGTAGAATTATAAAAAACTCATTCAAGCATGGAGAAAATCAATTTCATGTCAAAAGAAAAAGGACTCCTCTCACAATGAGAAGACTCAATTATCAAGGTTTGAAATATAACTCCTGGGTTGGCCAGATAGCTCAGTGGATTAAAGCACCTACTTAGGCAGACACAGAAACCAAGGTTCGATCCCTGCATTTGCTGTGCTGTGCCAGCCCCATCCACAGGGGCACAATGAGAGGGCAACTGGGACTGGTCGTGATGGTAAGGGTCTGTAATCTCAGTGCTTGGGAGGATGAAAACAGAAGGATCACTGTGAGTCCATTCTGTGTACTGAGACCCTATAGACCCTCAACTAAATACACACACACACACGCACACACAAGGAATATAATTCCTGATCATGGTGGAGTTCATTTTTTTTAATGTTCTCCTTGGTAAATTCTGGCCCATACAGAGCATAAATTTATGAATGTGGAAGCACAAGACAGTATGTAAAAGACACGGAGGACACCTGAATTGCAGTCGGGGCTCCTGGGGCTCTCATACATGTTGCTGACATCTCTGAAATGGGTGCTTGGAAAACAGGAGCATTAGGCTAATATGGATGCACCTCATGCCTCCTAAGACATTATTACCAAAGAATGAAACAAAGGGGGTAGCAGTTTACATCTACAGTGAAGATTTATAATCAATCACCAAATCTACTTTTAATTTTTCTTTGGTATTTATCTAGGCTCACAGTTCTCAGCCTCCTCTGCAGTTGTATGTGCCCACATGAATGGACTCCAGATAAAGACATATGGTATTCCTAGTTATGACCTACCAAAAAAGAAGGGCCAGTAAGATAACTCAGTAGATGACACACCTGCTTAGGCAAGCGCAGGGGCCAGGGTTCAATCTCCAGCACTACATGCCTTGCCAGGCAGCCATGCAGGCCCCACCCTTCAGGCACTCTGAGCTTGCCACCCAGTCTGGGCATGGTGGTACACACCTGTAATCCCAGCACTGGGGAGGCTGAAAAAAATTCTTCCTTTTCTCCTTTGGCCTCTTGAGGCTAAAATCTGGAATCTTTTTGTGAAAATGTTGTGTTTAAGGGTAAAAGAAGACTAGGCTAGGAATAAATCCCTTTGCAAAAGCTACCTGATAAGGGATAAGCAATGTATTATGTGAATATGAGGCAAATTTTATTGTTGATGTCATTGGTATTGGTTTATTAGTTACAGCTATTAGCACCATCTTACATTAACATCTTTTCTTTGTAATCTACAGATATTCCTTCAAATATTCTAAAAATAAACATCAAATTAAGTAAAATGTTGTAGTTGGTAGGTATAGGTAGCTTTGGGGCAAGCACTTTTGACTCCAAATCCCTTCTCTGTAAAAATTATGTGGTAGATCCTGATTTCCCCACCTCTTAAAATGCTCCCCTTAAGAGGTATACAATGCCTAATATACCAAATATCTTGTATCACATAGAGTTGGTTACCTTACCAATAAGATCTGGTGATTTTGATGGAATGATAAATACATATTTGGTTTCTGCCCCTGATTTCTGGAACACAGAAATCTTAACACATTTGTAGGTGGGGTATTCAAAAAATCTTCTATTGTAATATTGAGATTTGGCCCATGCTTCTTAACATAGGACTTCTAACAATTTTGCAATGTCCTGAATGATAGAAATGTTTGGCGCATAACTCCTGAATTTCCTGGAATTTTCTAGGTGAGAAAATCATCTTTTGTTCCATTGAGGCAATTCCTGATGAGCTCTTTGAAAGCCTTGGTTTAGGGATTGGTTACCAGGGAACCAATCACAAAGTGTTGAAGCTTTATTGTCACTCTCTTACCTTCTGGGATAGGAGATTAGCTGAAGGTTGAATTGATCACTAGTAGCCAGTAATTTAATCAGTCATTCCATATAATAAACTTCCCTGTAACATCTCAACAGGCTGGATTTGGAAATCTTCTGTGTGGGAAATTATATCTACATCTCATGAGGGTGGAGAACCCCAACTCTTTTAGGGATGGTAAAATCCTACAATTAGGTCTTCTTCAGACCTTGCCGTATGTATCACTTCAATGGCCACTCATATATATCCTTTATTGTATCCATTCCTAATAAACAGTTATACATATAAGTATTTCTCTGAATTCTATGCAATTCTATAGTAAATTAATAGAACTTAAAGAGGAAATCAAGGGAACTTCAGTATACATTTAGGTGGTGTGAAGCTCAGACACAAACTGGATTGGGCAGTTCACATTTGAAGTATAAGCTAGTCTTGTAGAACTAAGCACTTAAACTGTAGGACCTGATGTTGTCTTCAGGAAAATAGAGTCAGATTGAGTTGAATTGGAGGGCACCTTGCTGTTATCCATTATAGAATACTTGGCAGGTAGAGAGCAACTAATATGCATATTGTCACCAAATTGTGTTGAACCAAAAGGAGAACAGGTAAACACTTTGTTTTTATTTCCTTAGTAGACTTTCCAACTCAATTCTAGGCACTACTTTTATTTTTATAAGCAAACAAACAAATCATGTCAACAATAAGCATTACCTTAGTAAAGTTTAACCAACTTATAAGCCTACAAGAGACCATCTGCTTCGTCTAACTTTCCTGGATATTTGGCGATGTGTTAAAGTTCCTGGATATTTTGTTGTTTGCTTGCTTGTTTTACTCTTTTCAAGGATTTCTAAAGCAATGACACATTTTAATGTCTGGCCAATAGTGTGTCTGAGATATGAAATTCACAGAAGTAGCAAAAACAAAGATGTATGTGCCATTATTTAAAGGATAATCCCATGAGCCCAGACTGGCAGAAGCAAAAATCAAAATTTCTGTCAGTCATCTGGAAGCTGCCAAACACTCAGATGCTTAGCTGACCAATAAATGATTGAGATAAGTCTCTTTTTTTATTAGCTTTTGGGCAAATACTTAAGGTTTATTAAACATTAATTGAGATAATGTGTTTCACATATGCATTATAAATTGCAGCAAGATGCCATACCATCACTATTTAAAAACTTTCAGGTATAGTTTTGAGAGTAACTATAGAGAGCATTAGAGAACATTCGAATGTTCTTTACATGTTTAAATCTTAAATGTTTTGTCTGAGAGATTCTGCCCATACATTTACATAATCTCTCTGGAGTAGTTTTCTGGAGTAATTTTCTTGAGCTGTTTCTTATTTAGGTTTTACTGTTTCCCTATACATTGTGAGTGAGCATATGGAAGTGTGAATCTGTCGACTCAATGGTATTTTCTGCAGTCATGGAAAAAAGGCAGAAAAATACAACCTTGTGTCTAGACTCAGGGATGAAAAACTCAGACAGAGTTTAGGCTGCCCCAGCTTATGCTTAGCAACATCCCATGAGACTTTTGCTAACATACCTGTAAGGACTCCAAGTGCTCCTTAACTGTGGGCAGGTTACATTTTAGTTGTATCCAAGATAACTGCTCTGAAATCACACTATCAGTATGTTCCCATGAAGAGAAAAAAAATTCATGAAATTCCAATATCAGAATATTAAGACTATCTTGGTGAAAGAAAATTAAGAGATTAATGAGATTATATCCTTTGCATCAGGAAATCAGTGCAATAGTAAGTATTTAACAAATACCAGTCATTGGTCTTATGTCAATTGCAATTGCATAATTTATTTACAGAGGAAAACAAATATGTTTCTGAAAAAAAATTTACAATCTAAAACTAAGAGTAAGCAAACTCTTTAAGGACTCATACACAGTAATAGATTTAAAAGTATTACAAGGCTGCAGAGAAGCACTACTATGAATGGGTGATGATAACATCCCAAAAGATCTTTGAGGTTGATCACCAAGGGTGTGGCAGGGTGGGAGGTACCAACCAGTGAAGAGTAAGGAGGCTGAGTTCCAGACTATTGCAGAATGAGAATGGGAAGGGGTGATGAGTGGAAATTTACAGAATTTCTCATGCAGGTGAGAGTTTAATTTACCTTGAGCAGGCAGCATCTAGGAATGTAGCTTTTGTGCCCCTTTCAGTAGATTTTTTAGTTCATAATTTTCCACTGGCCTTGGTTGTAAGATATTTATGCTTGACTATGTTCATTGTTTTTTGTGAACTTATAAAAATTGCTTTTTTATTAGTCTATAAAAGCCATGTTTGGAGACAGCCTAAAATAAAAATTAATGCAACTTATCACCCTAAAGCATGGAAGAAGTGCTTGTTTCGGTCTCTTATTTAAGCACCGCAGATGCATTGAAACCTAATAAAAATTGTTTGCCGGCCCATCAACCCTAGCCAGGAAGCGAGAAGCTGAGATCTGTGAATTGCCCGCAACCAATAGGGAGGTCCTCTGAGAGATGCATTATTAAAACTCTGAGAGCAGGTATGTTGTGGCTGGAGGCATTAAGTCTTGGCTTTATGAAGAAGAAATGTTTATCACTTAATGAGCATTCTTCCTCCTCTAACTCCCTGATTTTAAAAGTCATTCTGTCGATTGTGATGTAACTCATTTTGGCTTTACAATCCATCTTCTTGGACAGAAAAGCAGTCTGCATTAACCATGGCTTTTATTTAATAACTGCATGCAATAAGACATGAAATTTGCTATTTTAATGCATATTTAACAACTATGTTTCCATGTCCAGGATGGGAAAGGGAATACAAAATATACAAAATGGGCTGATCTGAAAAAATCATAGCAATGCAGTAATAATAAACAATACTAGCATCATTACATTCCAAACCAAATGTTAACACATAGCTCTGTAGATATGATTCCTTTCCAGACAGGTTGAAGCTCCTAGTTCCCTTGTGACTTGACTAGTGTTCAAAGATCTTATGTGGTTTTTCTAAACTTCTGATGTGACCTGGACCACTGGTAACCAGAAAGATGAAGGTTTAGAGGGAAATAGCACAATACAATGAGTGTTTCCCTGGCTTTCCAAGAAGTCTTTTCAAAACACAAGCCAAAAACCTTAAAAAGATAAAAAGTAACCCCACCTCCTTTGCCTTCCTGAACTTGATTCGGGTCAGGAATCTTCATGGGAAAAGCATACCCTTGTCCTCATCAAAAGCAGCCCCTTTTAAAAAGGATGAGACTCGGAAAGATCATGTAGAAAAAATAATACTCCAGTGGTGTTTTTTTTTTTTTCTCAGATGCTTTCAAGGATAGATCCATCTTTGAATGAGGATTTTTATTTTGATTCATCTGGCTCTCCTATCCCTTATTTGAGCTGTGAAAATCAAACGCTGTGTCTGGTTAGTTTTAGGGAAAGTATTCTGGCCCTTCCACATGTGATAAGAAGCCAGTTACAATGATCTGGGTGTTGAAGCAGCCACAGTGGAAGAATTCTAGCTAAATAGATACCATCTGCGCCCTAGAGTGAGCACGTCTCGTCCAGCTCCTGACCCGTTTATCGCTGAGCTATTGCTCTTGCAGCTTTGTACAAGAGTCCAGGCCAGAGGTTCCCAGGATGCAGACCAACTGATTGTGCAATGAAGACTTTATGAGAAATTTTTTTTTCTCTTTTCCTAAGGGCCTGAAGTCAGCAAGCCAAAAAGCATTTTATCCTAATATAGAAAAGAATTAGACAGCAGATGCTTCTTCACAGCAGCCTGTGTGCTGGAGACAGAAAAGAAACGATGCAGCCCTTTCTCTGGCAAGAGTTAGGACTGAATAATCATGGGAGTGTTGGTGGTGAAATTGCATTTTTCTCCTAGATAGTGAAATTATTATCACTGAGTTATGTATGGACAGCTAGTACAGGGTGCCTTTGGTGAGATACCCTCTTTTTCAGCACACACAGAGTATGTCTTTAGCTCCAATGGAACAAAACATCCAAGCATAGATCATGGGGGGACAGCAGTTAGAAGAAAGCCCTGGAAAATAGTTGGCTATGATCAACAAGCCAGGCAGGCCAACAAAGTCCTGCAGAAGATTTGTTTTCTTTGTGGAGTAAGAGTGGAGGTTGTGTCATATCTGTCATCATGTAAAGTCTAAAGGTCACCCAGATGAACATTTCGCCTACTGGTTACCATGATATAAGCTGTAGAATCAGTTCTGCATCACCCAACCGAACACCATTACCAAGGGCAAGGATGCTTTCACAGGCTGAATGAATAAAGACACAACTTTATCCATGTTACTGCATTACTCAGAGGCTTATTCAGATCAAGAATGGAAAGGAGTAGGAAAGGAAGAGTTAGTGAGGTAGTTCCTTCTCAGTGTTGTATTTGTCCATTCCTAATGCTCTAGGCCTTCATCAGTACCTGGAAACTGTAAGAGATTTTTAACTGGGTTCTTTGCCACTGATCGCTTCCATTTAATTAGCTTTTTGTTTTTTGTTTTTCTTTTCTTTTCTTTTTTTTTTTTTTTGGTGGTAACAGGTATTGAACTCAGGACCTCGTGCTTGCCAGCCAAGCACTTACTCCACTGAGCTATCTCTCCAGCCCCATTTAATCATTTTTTTCTACTTAGCTTTTTCTGATCTTTCTGAAAAACTAAATTGTTTTCTATGATTTTTTTCCCCTTTCTTAGCTCCCCATACATTATTCAAGCCCAGTTTTGAGAACACGAACATTTATAAAATATGGGCAGCAATGATTCCTTTATTCCCTATCTCCCACTTGTTCCTCGGTCCAGAATGACTTTCTTGTCACTATTCCTGAAACACACCTTGTTCTTTTTTACATACTCATACCTTGTTTATGCTGCTCCAATCAAAAGTGGACGCCATGTTTTCTAGAGCTTGTCATCATCCCCAAAGTTCCTCCTTCAAGGAAATCTTCTTCAGATGTCAATATCTAGAACATTCGGTGCTAATACATTAGGAATTTTGGCACCCCAGTCAATCTTATTTGTTTTGTCAATAGTATCATATATTTACACATAATACCTTCTCCAGAAAGTGAAAACACATCTAGGACATGGACTGTACCATAGACATTTTTATATTTTCACAAATAGTTTACATGTCAATATAAATACTAAACTATATATTTTATTTCAAGTCCAATCAAGGACCTCTAAGCTTCACCACAAGTATTTGAGAATGGGAAACTAAGCCCTTGAAAGGAGAGAGGTCAACTGGAGGCTTTTGTAGAGTCACTGTGTCTCTATCTTTCCTCTCTTCATTAGGTCAGGTGACAGTAGAAATCTTTGAACTCACAACATGAGGTGACATCAACACTTAGCAGTCTTCTTTAGAGCGTAACATATCGTCTGTCCAAGAGATGCTGTAACCTGATGTAGATCTCAGAACTACAAGGTTCACAACAGGAGTTGAAGAAAGAATCATACCTCCACACACAGTTAGATAATTTCTTCTCCTTTCAGTATGTTGCTTCTTATCCTGCCTTTCTCATGAGTGCTGGGCTAATACATGTTGGTTAACTGGACTTCAGAAAAAAAAAAAACCCTTTGAGAGATGAAATCAGTAAGGAAGAAAAAATAAAACTCAAGGTTGGTATGAACAAGTCCTTAACTTTTCAATTAAGTTTTCTATGCTTTAGAAGCCTGGCGTGTATGTAGTTGTCAGTAACGATTGTTCTTTTCTCACTTTTTTTGATATATAATTTTTCATATTGTAGAAGTTCTTTCAGATTGAATTAAACACTTTATTCACATTTAAGACAGTATCCCGTGGTCCACAATGGGCCACGCTGTGCTCTACACATTGTTGGGTTGCTGTTTGTCATTGTCCAGAATTGAGTGAGAAATACAGCAAAAGGCACAAGGTTGGATTCAGAGAAAATTTCACCCAAAGAGAGATCATATGAAAAATTTGATGTAACATTCAAATGTAGACAAATGCTTACAATGTCAGACAAAATGAAAATTTGATACATTCCAGATATTCTAAGGTCACTATTTTTGTGCTCTGAATGGCCAAGGAGCATTGCAGAAAGGAATAAAGTCAACATGTATGTATGGGTTTTTAAAAAATATCTAAAGGGATATTTTTTAAAAACCCTAAAAGGGACCAGAGTTCGATCCCCCATGTGCCGTGCCAGCCCTGTCAGCCCTGTCCCTGGGGCAAGCTGAGATAGCAACTGAACCTGAACGTGGTGGCATGCACCTGTAATTTCAGTGCATGGGAGGCTGAAAACAGGAGAATCACTACGAGTCTGATCTGTGTAGTGAGACCCTGTAGACTCTGTACTAAATACATAAAATAAATAAAATAAAAAGTGTCTAAAAGCGAAATTCAAAAGTCCTAGAATAGCTCTTCAAGGCATTGTTGAATAATTTTCTTTTTCTTTTTCTGTAATTTTTAGGGAAGAGTCTACAGGGTGTTCAGGGTCTCACTACTAGATCAGACTCTTAGTGATCCACCTGTTTACAGTCTCCCAAGAGCCGGGATTACAGGCATGCGCCACCACACCCAGTCTCAGTCACTGTCTCAGTGTGCCCCGGGGGTGGGGTTGGCATGGCAGTGAATAATTTTCTTAAGTTTCTTTTTCTTCATCAGAAAAAATTATTTTTGCTCTGCACAGATCACATATTTGCTGTTATTATTAGGCACATATGTAAATGTATATGCAAAATTTGTTTATAAATTCAACCTATCTTTTGTGGACTCAAGAAAGGATTTTTGTCTTGACAGAGCTTTATTTTGCTGGTCATGTTATACAGATTTTCCATGTGCACTAGCCAGGAAAAAAGAATAAGATTTTTATTATTTAAATATGAGGCTCACCCATGAAATCAACCAGATGGTATGCAACTTTTCATCATGCCAGTATTTTGTCTTTCTCCCCACTAATCATATCTGATCACTGCCTGTTAGGGTACCAATCCTTTGTGTTCTTATCCCCTATTCAGATTGATCTATAGCTGATAGGAACTGCTCTGGAGAGGCTTAGCAATTTGCAACACAAGCCTTAGGAAGCCTTAGGGGTGGATGCACATCGGATAATAATACAGCAATCAACAAATAACTAGCAGTTTGGCTCATTTACAATGAAGGAGTTTTGCATGCTAGGATAGCAATTTGGCCATTTAGTGCACCTTTACTGTATGCAGGATGATCTGATTTAGTCCACTTAACATTCCTGTGACTTGCCATAAGAGTGCATTTATGCAGGGCCATGAGTAAGAGATGCTTAGAACTGAATGAAAAGTAAAACCAAAATTTATTGTATTTCTCACAACTTTTTTTTTTTTTTTTTGGCTGAACCAGGGATTGAACTCAGGCCTTTGTGCTTGTTCTACTGAGCCATCTCCCCGGCTCCTTATAATCACCTTTATTGTCACCATTAGCTACATATAATTAATACATATGTCTTTTCATAGGTACAAAGTAACTCTGTTAATATAATAGCTATAATCTGAGTAGCTCTGTTTCTACTTTCAGCTGAGTGTTTTGTAGTAGACCAAACTTCTCAGTGATAGAAAAGGAAAAATTGGAGCAAACGAAATTAGAAATACATATATTATGTATAAATATTGTATTTATATATTATATTTATATTATATAAATTAATATATTTGTATATATTATTCATAAAATTATATATATTATATATTATAACAACCCCCAAATCATCACATATCCAAGAAAAATCTGTAAAACCTCTGCCATGCAAATTAATAAAAGTATTTAGAAAAATTAAAGAATTCATACAAATATTGAAACATTTCATGTTCATAGATTGAAGACTTAATATTTGATTTTTTTAAACATTTATTTATTTATTTATTTAGAGAGACACA
>NDGM011056269.1:0-12475 GCA_002564305.1 Octomys mimax
GGGGAGGGAGGAGAGAGAAAAGGGAGAGAAGGGAGAAGAAGGAGAGAGAGCTTGTATTTTTGACCAGACAACCCTTGGATCTTCAATTCTCATCAAGCGCAGCGGTCGAGAATGGCAGTCACCCGAAGCGAGCACAGATGGCTCAAACACCACACACCAGGGCTGGGTGGAACAGGGAAGCTGTTCACGTTTGAGTGGAGAGCTCCAGCTGCATGGTTCTATACCTGGGGGAGCTCTTGGCTCTCCCTTATCCACTACCTAAAACATCCAGGCTTTCTCACTCCGTACCCTATTGTATTCTTTTGTCAGGAAACTAATTCACACTAATGTGTACATGATTGGTGATAACTTGCTCTTCCTCTGCTAAGAGTTACATTTTATTAAAAATAAAACTGGCAGAAAGTGTAATAAAAATATGGTGAATGTTCAAATTAAAAAAAAAAAACTTATGACATTGAAAAGCATAGTGCCATTTATCCCTTCCAAATACTCCCCCCTTCCCCTCCTCTTTGCCATGTTCTGAAGCAGTTCTGACGTCCCCTTTCATGAAGGTCTTTGCATGGTGTCCTGGCTGCCTCTGTGCAATAAACGGATGCAAAATGTTTACCTTTCCCAATCATTTTGACTTTGGGGAAGAGACAAAAGCTTCACAGTGCCAGGTCTGATTAATAAGGAGGTGAGGACACCACATTTCTACTTGACAGAAATCATCCCAGAATCAAGGTGTGACAGTGTTGTCCTGATGGAAGATGAGCCATTTGCCCCGTTCTCAGGCTGTTTTCTGCTCACATAGTTTCTTACACACACTAATAAGCCCTTGGAATACCCAGAGCTCACCATAGTGTTATGGGTACAAGCCCACCTTGCCCAATTACACCAAACAAACAAACAAACAAACAAAAAACCCACCATCAACATCATCTTGAGATTGGATCTTGGTGGATATACATTGTTTGGAATTGGGCAATTTCCACTGAGAACTCTAAGCCTCAGTCTGAGGGTCATAACCAAAGACTGACGTGTCATCTTTTGTGGTGACACTTCTTTAAAGCTGGCATATGAAGCAGCACAGTCACACAACTCCAGTGTAACTCACAAACAGTTTTGCTCTTGTGTTCAACAGTCAAAACCGTTGAAAAAAATTCACACCAGCTTGCCTTGTGTTTGGATTGCTTGTTAAAATTCTTTGAACAAAACCATAGGTGAAGTTTTTCACAAACTGCTACTGAGGTTCAGCACGCCACGTCTCATGTTGGAAGTCCTTGCCTTTCTGTTGGATTGCATTTTATTTATTTTTTATTTTTTCAGAACCAGGGATTGAACTCAGGCCTTTGCACTTGCCAGGGAAGTGCTTATTCCACCTAGCCATCTCTCTGGCCCCTGGATTGCATTTGGAAGCACATTTACCATATTTTCTAACACACTGCATAGACACATATACAGACAGACATGCACACACACCACCAGTACCTTAAAGTCAAATGGAAAAGCTTAACCCCAAAACAAATAAAGATGTGTTGGATAGCCCTGAGTCTAAACATTTAGACAACTAAAGACCCATAGTAATGAAATACAAACTTAGACTGAGGAAGGTGGGGAAGAAAGAGAATGGACCTAGAGTGACCTAAGTTCTTACAGAAAATGAAGGCAGAAAGCCAGTTGGGTAAGGGTGATGTTTTCCAAGAAAACACGCAGTGAGTGCCTGAAGGTATCCAGTAAGGGCCTTCCTGGGGCCTTTGATGTACTTGCATGAGCTGTTCAAAGGCTAGAGATGAGAATTAGCTTAAGAATTGCACCAAAGAGGCAGAATTCATGGGAAGCAGTGTCAAGGGCAGGACCCAGGGGACACCAACACTGTAGGGGCCACCCAGGCTACAGAGAAGGTGTGATTCAAGCAGGGGGAGTGAACCCAGTGCTACCACAAAGACTATGGGAGAAGGATTATTTTTAAGGTCCTGCAAATGTGAAGTGATAGGGAGAAGCTAAGTAAGTAAAGGGTTGTCAAGGAGGGATTCACCAGATGTGACCATTGCAAAGACACTTGTGTCCTCAGCAAAGTGGCTTCCATGGAATAATTGGAATCAAGCCCACTAGATAGCAATGAGTTGGGAGATGAGTAGGGGGAGAGGATGAGAGGAGAGGGTGAAGGCATCCTTCTAGAATAGATGGCTGAAAGGAAGGTGAGGTGAGAGGATCCCTGCATAAGCAGGGGCACACTTGGACCTGCATCTATGCAAGAATCAGAGCCAGGAGGGAGGGGTTGATGCATGGCCAGGGGGACTGACAGAGCGAGCTGCCCCTAGGCACAGCAAAGTCTCCATGATATGGATGGGAGGGTGCTATTTAGGAGAAGAAAGTACATTTCCCCCCCCCCTTTTTTTTAAGAAGGAAAGAAAGAATGGGTGGATTGTTAATGGGATTGGTGGAATCCAGCCCTACTAAGCTGAATCATAGTGACTGACATGAAAACTGTATTATCTACTGATGGAGCTGGGAAAGATCAACAGCCTTCAGAGAAGCTAAGGACATCTGACACTATGGGGAAGGAGGAAGAGAGATCTCCTGAGTCCTAGTTCCAAGAGGGGATAAGGAACCAGAAGCCGGGTGCAATCCAAACTCTGGTCCTGATTGAGGATGTGGTTTTTCTCCAGGGCTTAGCCTCAAAGGTGTAGGGATAGTTGACTAGAATAAAGTGAAAACATTGGGGATGCACAAGGCAGGTTAAGAAGGAGGTAAGAATGGTGATGGTTCTAGAGAGAGATGACATAGTGTTCCATGAGAGCTAGATCTTTAAAACTATGGAGATGGGGAGGGAGAAAGAAGGAAAAAAGGACGGAAAGGGGGCAAGAGGAGACATTACAAAGCCTGAGTAAGGACATACATGTGTTGGGGGTAGTAGAGTAGCCTTTAATTTAGTCCATAGAACACCCAAGGCTGGCTACTGCCTGGTCCGTCTCCCTTCCTCCTCTATCTTCCTCTCTCTGCCTCATTTATCAGGGCTTGATGTGATTACAAAGGTACACCTGCCACCCCTTTCCTCCCCCAAAATGTCTTCAAATTCAATCTACACCCAAAATAGAAATTGTTTTGTGTTACATGCTATTTGGAATTCTATGAGCTTCCTCTTCTTCTTCTTCCATTGACACAGGTAATCAAAGCCAAGTTATATTTGATCTTAAATAGCAGGTATAATCACACCAACTGAGTGATCCGATTTGCCCGATGGGCCTCTCATTCCCCACCTTTATCATGATGAAGGTGAAATAAATGATTCTAAAGTTTTTGCCTGGTGATAGTATGAGCTCTAGCAGCTGGGCCTGACTCGGGCCTGTCCAGCCCTGTCCAGTTCTGCCCAACCCACTGGTCACCCCTAGTACAGTTTCAGCACCAAGGATAGAGCCCAGCCCTGGCTGCATGTGGAGCTTTGGAGGAAAGCAGCCTTCTGGACAGGGTTGCAAAACTTGTTTTAACCTTTCTGGATCCAAAGTCTTAGGAGAACTGTGTAATTAACCTCGGTCAGGGCTGCAGATCCCTGCTGCCCGTGGCTGGCCAGATAGGCAGAGTGGTGTGAAATTGTTGACAGCCAAAGCAGAGGGGGAATCATAATGAGATTTATGGGCTGTGAGTTTTCCTGCACTCACTCCCTCTTTCTCTGCCCTCTTTCCTCCGCTCCCCAACCAGATCCTCCAATTACTGGTGGTGCACAGGGAGAGGTGTCCACCTGGGGCTGCACAAGAGGGTCCCAGGAGGGAATGGGAGATGGGCTAAGTGTGGAGACAAGTATGATCCCAGCCAGCTCTGCCGCATGTCCTCTCTGTCCCAGGGAATTAATTTATTCAAGAGAAAAAAAATCCAGGCATATGACCTAAGATGTTCCTAGCAGATTGCCTTGGCCTGGATTCTCTCAGAAGCTGATCGTGAGACTAGGGCTCAAGTGTGTGTAGTTAATTTAAAAGGTGAGCCCAGGAAGCACCAGCAGGGGACAGAGGACTGAAACAGGAAAATACGGCCAATGCGTGTCTGCAGATGACCAGTTTACCACTGTGAGTGAGCGGCGCTCGACACCCTCAGGAACTTGGGGGAGATGGTGCAGGGCGTGTGTCCCAGAATTAACAAGCTCGAGGGAAGATGAGGTCGTTCATTACCCAAGCATCATTTGCCATCGCTCAGGAACTTCTCTCTGGGTATTAACTCTGCGGCACTTACAGCCCTTTGGTAGGAGAGCCAAGCATGCCATTATTGCCAGAGGAAGCCCCCGGGCAGGAAGATGCAGGTGCTTGCAATAAGAGACGCTCGGCAAAGACAGAAGCCGTGATTGCTGAGGCAACGTGGGCAGGGCTCTCTCAGCATCCACCATGCATATTTAACATCCGCAGAATCCGATGACTTCCTTTGGCCCAATGAAGGGTAAAATGAATCACTCACCTGGGAAGGATTAGTAGGAAAATAGTTTTTTTTTTTTTTTCTCGAAATGTCTGAACATTTCCTTCCTTTAAATCTGAAAGTCTACACATTCTGAATAGCTTTCCTGCATTAAAAAGTCAGAAAGCTGGTATTATAGAGTCAGATCCACTAGCTATTATGGGTGAACTAGTTAACCTCTTTGTGCTTCAATTTTTATACCTGCAAAGGGGGAATACCAGTAGTTACCTGGCAGAGCCATAGTGGTGATCAAATGTCATGGGCAAGTGGTCAAAAGAAGGGAGCAAAGGGTAGGTTTGGCTTCTACAATGTCACCGATGGAAGCACGTCCAATTCCTCCAGTGGACTGTCCAGTGGGACACAATCATAGCACAAAAACAGGAAGGAGGAAACAGAGCCAGTCTGAGTCGACCTGCACACATGGAGCCCACCAAGGTGGTGGGGGAGTGTGTCACATAGGGAGAGTGTGTGACACTGTGGGCACACTGGGTGCTAGGGTGGTGCATGATCTTGACTCCAGAGACTTCTAGGTGTTCCTTCTGCTAGTGGATCTCAAACCAGATGAGGGGTGCGGAGGATAGAACTAGATCAAGGAGAGTGGATTACCAGAGTTGAATGTGCCGGGATAGGCCCAGCAGTGAATCTTAAAAGAGTCATGGTTCCAGGCAACCACAAGGGGAACCCTAGGGGTATGTGCATAGTACTTCCACTAGAAATGCCTAGAAGAACAGAAATATCTGCTCCAAACCTGACTTGATGGAAGTGGGAGTGTGGCATTATATCTATCTATCCCTCCTCGGCAAAAGCTGGCATAGTTTTGGGATAATTAGATTCATGCACAAGAGCAATACAATTACTTTGCTTAATGAAAAGAATTGTCAGGGCAGAAAGAAGGGTTTTCCTACACTTGCTAGTCTGGATTTAAATGGACTCTGAGGAAATGGGAGATGGCATGGAAAGACATAGTAGTTTTCTAACCTGGCGACCTCTTCTCGGATGAAAGGGGAGGGTTTGGGGGATTCCAAAAGACACATGTCTTTATGGTGAACCAGGAATGGATGTTCAAAGCATCAGGCCTGGAGAAAAGTCATGGAGGTGTGCTAAGCAGGTAGGGAAAGGAGGAGGAGTGAGACAGAGCAACTTCGGGGTGGCGGCTGGAATGATTCCATTTGCATAGAAAGGAAGCAGACTGGTGTGCAGCCCTCTGGAGGAGAGGCAGCCGTGAGCTGTGCTGAGCGAGGGTCCCTGTATTGCCTTTAGGGTGTTTGATTGTGTCTCAGTTACTTTTTATTGTTGCTGGGACAAAAATGCCCAACACTCAAAATGAAGGAAGAAAACATTTATTTAGCTCACAGTTAGTGGAGGCTTGAGTTGGCTCCAAGGCAGAGCGGCACACGGCAGAGGGCAGCAGTTCAAGGCAGCAGAAAACAACAAAGAGCAAACGGAGGGCAGCTGCTGTGGCTTCCAGCCAGCCTCGCCTCTCCTTATCTTATACAGCAGCTGCCCTGGGCTGGGGGTGCAGGATGAGGATGTTTGCAAAGTAAGAACCCTGGCTTCCTGCTGAGTCACCTCAATAACTTTCAAACTTCTCAGGTTGACACAGTGGATCAACTGCTGCACATCGCCACCCAGGGCTGGCTTTTATGGTCCTGATACCTTGGCGCAGAGCTGACCCCAGCACCACCGTCCTAAGCTTAGACCTCGGACCCACTCTTGGTATAACGTCGTGTGGTGAACAACAGGACTCTCTCTTCAGGAGATACCAGTGACTGCAAACCAGCAGTGCCTGCAAAGCGCCTCCCTCACAGTAAGGGGTCTCCCAGCTGAGGGCAAGGAATGGAATGAGGGGGATGGAGACTGTTGGCAGAGAGCCATCGACGCAGGAAGAAACCCTGGGGCAAAGGAAGTCAGGGGCAGGATAAAAGAAGGGCCATGCTTCGGAGGAAGGGAGAGAGTCGGGTGTCTCTGAGGCTCCCTGATGAATGAGCAGAATCACTATTGCTCTCCTGGGTGGAGATCTGCACACCACCAAAGGGATCTGTTTGATCCTATGAAATCCTATGCAGCAGGCCGGAGAGAGTGAGCGACACCTGTGCCCGAAGGTGACGCCATCTGTCCCTGTTTGTGAGCAAGCAGCCCGGGAAAACTTGTCTCTGCTTCTGCAGCTCCCAACCACACACCCTTCCTGGGCACCCTGCATTGGTTCGCAGCCAACTGCTTCCCCCGTGAGGCCACAGCCTCTTTGCAACCAGCTGCCTAATCTTCAATGCTGTTTACCTTTGAGGAAACCTAAGGTCAGCTTAGAACATGTGAATGCTTTGCGAGTTTAGGGAATAACAAAACAAAAAAAAAAAAAGTGATTTGTGCACAGAGGTGCTGGCGTGGAGGTGCAGCACAGATACAAGGACAGGGAATTCTTGATAGGGATCAAAAACATCAAAAGAGGGGCTGGGGAGATAAGCTCAGTGGCCCAACTGCCTGCCTGGAAAGCATAAGCAGCAGGGTTCGATCCCCCGGACCGCACGCTGTGCTGACTGCATGCTGGGCCATGCTGGCCACTGAAACCGGGCGTGGTGACGCATGTCTGTAATCCCAGCACTGGAGAGGCTGAGATAGGAGGATCACTACGAGTTTGAGCTGCGTAGCGAGACCCTGTGCCAAATACATAAATAAAAGATTTATTTTATTTTATTTTTTAATCAAGGGAGAGGTGTTCTGGTGCAATTGTTCTCAAACTCTTTAACATGTGTTAAAAATACATTCTTACACTTCCCTCGCAGCCCTATCAGCTCTCCACAATTGTAACCAGGAGAATACACTGTTTTTCCCTCCACAGTGGTGCCGATGACGTACAAGGCCTGAGGACCTGTGTCTATAGGTGTCTATTGCGTTCCCAAGCACAATTCCTAAGAAAGGAAGACTGTGAGGTTCCTTTGGAAGCATCACCGCTTGCAAATAGCAAAGCTGAGGTCCACAGAGATGGACCTTATGCACGGCCATGCTGCGAGCTGGGGCTCTTGCTGGGAGGACACCACTGAAGCTTAAGCCCTGTTCCCACACTCCCTGGTCCTGGCCAATCCAGTGCAGAGCGGGGCGCTGTCCAGAGAAGCGTGGTGCTGAAGCACGTTGGCCCGCAGCTGGGCCGACTCCCAATCGAAGCCCTGCACTGCGGTGAACGAAGTCTGGAAGGTACCGGCAGTGCAGATTGCGGCAGTGCTCGCCTGTGGCCGCCCCTGGCCCGCCCCTGGCCCCGCTGGTCGCCAATTGCCGCTGCTGTTGCGCGGGGCCACCTCCTGCAGTGCGTTATCCAACTTCAGGCTGGTTATAAATGACTACAGCATGGGGATTGTGACCCTTTCCCCAGCACATCAGTTCCCTGTTTCATGATCGATTCCCTCATGAAGGGACCACACAGGCAGAAGAAGTAGATTAAAATATAACGTATTGCATTGAAACCTTCACAATGCTGTATAATATCCTGCCGGATCTGCATATTCACATTCTCCTCCCACCCTCCTAATTTCTCCTAGAGGTTCCCACTGGGCTTTTCTCGTTAAGTTTTTATCGCTGCTGGACAAAAAAGTTTAATGACTTGAGGGGCTCGAAGGGCCTTCAACATATCATCTAATCGAATTCCCTGCTTCTGGTCCAAGAATTTGAAGTCCTGAAAGAGTATTTTCTCTACCCTTAAATCTGGCCCAAAGGCCAGCGAAATAGCTCAGCGGACTAAGCACCTGTTTTGGCAAGCGCAGGGACCGGGGTCTGATTGCCGATCCCACATGCCACGCAGGCCCCCACTCCCAGGGCGCACCAAGCTGCTGACCGAGTCCAGGTGTGGTGGTGCACCCCTGTAATCCCAGCGCTGGGGAGGCTGAAAACAGGAGGATCACTATGAGTCTGAGCTGTGTAGTGAGACCCTGTACCAAATACATTTTTTAAAAAGTGGAAAAAAAAAATCTGGCCCAGAAGGAATGAGGAGGGCCGACACAAGCCTGTTGGGTAGTTTCCACTCACCCTTGACCCACTCTGTCAACTTTATGTCCCACCTGGCCATTCATCCTCCTTCTCTTGAGAGAGGAGCATCCTCTGGTGTATTGCTGCTGATTTCTGGGTCTTAGCAACAGGCCCCGCCCACTCCCTATTCTCATTAGCATCCCTTCCCCTTGATTGGAAACAATGCTCCATAAATGCCCAGTCTTCAGAGGCTTGAAATGGTGGAAGAGCAGGTACCAATAAAAAGAACTCTGCATTGAAAAGAATGACAGCAGAAGAATCTCATTTAATTTGATGGCGCAATGAATATTTAAAGTTTTATAAAGAAATACAGGAAAGCAATCAGGCTTATTCAGGCATGTGCTCTCGGGAACAGAGTATGCTCCCCATGTGCTGGCAAGACAGGGTGGGGAATGAAGGATGTGGGTGGGGGTGGGGCCATACATATAAATAGTCCATATTCTTCCCGTTCTTTGTACTAAGGTGCAAAAAAGCTTGCCAGTGCAGTTCAAGAAGAAATAGGGAGGGAGGATCCTCCCAGATAATTGTCATAATGTGCTGACACCCTAAACAGTTCCTTTTTAAAATTGAATTTCTAATATCGTTGCTTTGGAGATTATAATATTGAGACATGAATCCCTTGGCAAGTGATTCGGGAATTGTACACACTATGTGACAAAGGCACCTGCTACAGAAGCAGGAGGGGGCTTAAATCTCTACTGTGTGTGGAATGCCTAACAGTGCCACTTCTTCTGCAGAGTGGGGTCATCAGATAAACCCCACACTGCTGCTCCAATGGCAGGTAATTCATTTTCAACATGCATCTCCTGTGTCTATAAGTCCTTACATCAGAGCCTGGCATCAGAGAACAGGGTGAAATAGAATGTCTTGTCTGCAAAGGGCTTCACATCCTCAGAGAGTAGAGTTGTGTAGACAATAGCATCATGCAAGTCAGGCACAGGATTCCAGGCAAGCAGGCACGCTGCCCCCAGTGGGGTGCAGAGGGAGACCTGCTGATGCTGGTGTGGTAGGATAGGGAAGGACCCAGATAAGTTACTGTGGCAGTGGTTGCCTTGGCCTTGCTGTCAACGCTTACACTGAGTTGTAGCTGTGTGTGCCTGAGTGTATGAATGAGGGATCTTCTGGCTCAGAAGAATGGGAAGCTGGGAGTGCTGGAGAGCTAACGTCCCTGAAAGCCTTCGGCCACTCCTGGATGACTGGTAGGTGGGTGATACTGCAGTACCTTACCCCTGAGGGGATAACACAGGGTGGGGCTCACACCACATCCCAGAGATCTGTGGGTAGCAATGAATGACACAGTCCCTACTGACATGCTGTAGGTCACTTCCTAAGCAAAATATACCTATCCACTGACCTTCTTAAAGGTCTGTCTGGAGGAAAACAAATGAGCTCAATACTGATAGCTGACTTTTATTAAAATCAAGTGTGGCAGACACCATGCTCATTTTCCATATTGTTTCTAGTGTTTACAAGAATCGAGGGGGCTGGGAAGATGGCTCAGTGGAATAAGCGCTTGCCTGACAAGAATCCAGAAAGGTAGAGATCACTGTTCCCACTTTAAGGATGAGGAAACTGAGGTTCAGGGAACAAAAAATGACTTCTCTGAGGTTACAGAAAAAGGTAGAGACCTTGAGAAAAATATGTGCCCGAGACTCTATCAATGACTGTTCTGAACTAGTCCCAGGGCAAAGGAATAAGGGATTCCTTTGAAAATGTGAGAAATAGACCATCCCCACCCTTAACAATGCATATGTGAACATGCATGTAGGTTTGCCTATACATTCTGGGTGTCTGTGTCCTAGCTCTCGTTAGGCTTATCTGGGGGTTCTGGATTAAGAAACTCTTTTAAGAAGAAATGAGGTGTTAAAAGTGTCACTCCACTCCTGGGAGCCTGAGGAGGTAGAAAAGCTAGGAAAGACCTAACTCAGGAAGAGCCGTTGGAGGGGGTGGTTGGCAAGTGGTCCGTCTTGACAGCAGAGCAGCTAGAAGGGTGCAGAGGTGGATATAACTTGGAGGAGAAGGAAAAGGCTCTGGTTGAAGGGGAATTTGGATGGAATATTTGGAGGTGTTGTGGTTTGCATCTAGATGTCCCCCAAAGCCTCACACAGCTCTAATGGGCTTCTAGCATTTGTGATTAACTCATGATCCAATATTGAAATTATGGGTGTGAGTGTTGCTGGGATTATGGGTGTAAGTGCTACATCACGGATAATCTGAATGCAATATAAGAGAGAGAAAGAGGCGTGTTCTTGGCCTCTGCTCTGCGGCTTCTGCCTCGCCCTCTGCCCCACCCTCTGCCCCTCCAATGCCTTGCCCACTACCCCTCCCTCTTTGCTCCTGCTGTTTTACTGTTTTCACCTGCCGTGAACTGCTGCCCTCTGCCATGTGCTACTCTGCCTTGGAGCCAGCTGAATATGGACTGAAACCTTCACAAACTGGAAGCTAAATAAACCTTTCCTTCCTTAATTTTGGGTGCTAGGTACTTTTGCCCAGCAATGAGAGAAAAGTAACTGAGACAGAGAGGAATGCCCAATGTGCTAAGCAGACCCAGGCCTTGATGAAGTGTGACAATTTTTTGCTTCCATGAATGGTATATGTTCAGGACTTTTGACCTTCTTAATATCTACCTTTTAATTTTGGTTCCCCTAGACTCAAGGTCTTCATCTCTGCCCCACTCTAGTGATTCAAATGCCAAGCCATATCGTGGGCTCTGCCACCAGATAAAACTGTCTCATCTAGAAAACGAAATCACCCAAGGTATTTCAGACAGAAGGAATTTAACTTAGGGAATTTGTATCAAAGGTGTTGGTTGGTTGTTGAAAATCAAAAGAGAAAGTGATTATCAGAGGTTGGAGATGTCAGGATGCTGTTTTTGTCTGTAGAGTTGAAAAAGCAAAAGTTATGACCCACATCCCAGGTTCTGACAATCCCTAGCACAGGCACATCCACTGTGGAAACTGGGAAAAGCCCCAGGAGAAAACACCCTTGCTATTGCACCTTCCTCTGGCAGAGCAAGAATCAACTGCCTTCTTCTCCAGCACATGAATGTTCCCATTGGCAGACACTAAGAGCAGATAGAAGGTGTGATGGTTAGTTGTGATACATCAGTTTAACTTGAGTAAGAATCACCTAGAACAACAGTAAGTTCTGGGTGTATCTGTGGGTGATTGACATGTAGGCCAACAAACTGAGAGAAAAGACCCATCTAGATGTGGGTGGGACCAGCCAATAGGCTTGTAGCTTGGAGAGAATAAAAAGGGAAAGAGTTAAATGAAGTGCCTTTCTCTCTCTCTCTCTCTCTCTCTCTCTCTCTCTCTCTCTCTCTCTCTCTCTCTTTTGGAGGTGCTCTGGTCTTCTCCATTGCTTTTGAATATTGGTCTCCAGGTTCTCCATCCTGGAGAACTAGAGGTGGAACATAATTTATAAGGAACTTTATGAAGAACTTTACAAACTATGGAGACTATATTTTATAAAGAATTAGAAGAGTTAAGTTTGTGGGCTCCCAACATGGAGAAATTACAAATATTTAGAGTCATTAGTGCTAATTATCCCAATTTGACCATTACACATTTTATATATGCTTGGAGGTATCACACTCTGCCCTGTATCTATGTATAGTCAAGGAAATAAAGAATCCAACTACCAGGAAATCTTAGGAGTTTATGAATCATTCAAGTCTATGGCGTCTAGGGGAGAGTACAAAAGGTCAGGAATGGGTCTGCTGCCAACACACAGCTTCAAACACAATCCTCGAAGGTTGGGTTCCACATTCTCCTTGGCTCTGGCTACAAATTCTTAGTCCTCCCTCTCTTCCTTTATGTCTATTGAATTCCCACATTCCCTTTAGAGCAGGACCTCTGATACCCTCTCCCATAATCCTTGCCTGTCCTCCCTATCCTCTTCAATCAGGACCCCACAATCTACTTTTGGGGAGACTCCAGTTTCTCACAGATAATGCAACCCCACTGTCTCCTGGGGAACCCCGAGCCACACCACACACACACACACACACACACACACACACACACACACACACACA
>NDGM011056290.1:0-17446 GCA_002564305.1 Octomys mimax
ACAATTGAGCAATAGGACAGTTTCAATGAGTAATACATTGTACATTGTTATCTTTTTTTTTTAGTGGACTCAACTGAGTCTCTCTCATTCTCCCATCAGCTCTTGTCCTCCACTGTTCCTTTCATCCTCTGGCCCACCAAGCCACTCCACTCATTGTTCAGGCAATACTGTAACCAGTGGAGGTGCTGCAATATGAACTAAAAGCTCTATGTTCCTGAGCCTTCCACTCTGATGCCTCGCAATATATAAGCTACTCCATATTGCCCAAGGACACCATATCTGGTAGTAGAACTCAGCCCTTGAGTTCTCTGTTTGCAGCTTAACCTTATTAGTGCATTGCCTCTCTATTCAGCTATTTAAAGTTCCAGAGGAAAAAAGGTTGTGCCACACTTCTGATAGCTTCCCTCCTGTGACCCACTCATGTTTCCCCTTTAACCCTCCGCCATGAAGGAAATGTGAGTTTGGAGCAGATCCACTTTTCTACTTAGAAAGAGAATATTCCCTTATCTCATAATTCTCTTTATCCCAAAATGATTTCCTTTTTACCATCCTACCTGGATCTATTACTTACAAAGGGAAATTGATTTAAGGACACACACATTGCAAGATTTTGTAAAATATTACACTTCTTGCACAGACTTAGGAGATATCTCAGAGGCAGAGATGAAAGAAAATCCTTTCAGAGCCCAGCATTTGACCAGAGGTGGATTTCAATATTAGCACTGAAATACTCTATACGGACCATTTGTTTTGTCTCAGAAACTGCCACATTTTATAATCTTGTCCTAAGGCGTGTTATGGGGAACTGCAACAGCGCCTTTTATCTTCTGTCCTACTATATGCAATTTCTAGATGTCGGACTGTCCATGGGCTGACATAATATCCTATCTTGTTTTCATAACTTATTTATTTAAGAAATTGTTTTTATAGTTTCAAGGACAAAGTGAGTGCATTTCTTTTTTATAGTTCCTTTTAGTCTTTTGGTATTTGATTTGTTTGCTGTCCTGTGCTTGACTTGGCTAATTCAAGACCTTCATAAATGTTAGGGCAGGGGTGGCTCTCCAAGTTCATTTTTATAATTACTAAAAATAGTACTTTTTCCAAAAAGAAAACTGTGGTAAAAATTTAGCCAACATGAATAAAACTCCATAGACATAAGATGAGTAGGGAAAATCCTGTAAGTTAAATAGAATAAAAATCATAAGTGCTCCACTGAATAATTTTTCTCTTTTTTAATCTCTCAATTAGGCTGTTCCCCAACAAAAATATAATAGGAAAGTATTTTATTTTTTACCAAAAAAAGAATACATAGTCTTCATAATATTCTGCTTAGAGTCCCAGTAGCTAAAATGAAACCATCCTTGCCTCTTGAGGAAAAATTCCCCATGTTGGAATAGAAAAAAAGCAGTGCTCTCTGTATGCCTTCAATAAATTTCTCTCACCAGTACTTGGCCTTTACTTTCTTTGTTTTATTACAAAGAATATAAGAAAGAGAGAGAGAGAAGAAAAAAAAACACAGAACACAACTTTACCAAACAAATCAATAAAAATTCAACAGTGGTTGTTATATTGCATAATGTTGTCTTTAAACTAGTTGTTCAGGTTACCAGATATAGGCATGCAAAATTGGGGGAATATGTTATAAGAAATTCAAAAGTACAAGAAAAAAACAAAGAAAAAAATTATGCAACAACCGCCCCCCTCTGTAGACCAGCAGAAATCAGCAGTACGAGTATCAAAAACATCCTGCATATACACATTTACTTTCATAACATTTCTTAACTAATAAATCATTGAGAAAATGAACATCACTCCTACAACCCACTAAATGTATAGTCTATTTTGTTTTCACTTTAAAAAGGTGGTTTTTGTGCTATTAAGGAAATCTCCAAACAGTACTACATAGTTAAACAGCAGCAACAACAATAACAAAAATCTAGCCCACAAAGGCTGTCAATGTACCTTACTTAATAAAAATAAAATGTGGACAAGATTCTGGTCTGAGAATCTTTAGGGTTTGCCTGGCTTCCTGACTAAGATAGGCCGTGGCATACCCGGGCATGACAAATCACCCCAGAAGTTAGCAGTGCATATGTGAGGCCAGAGCCTCATCATCTCCATCACATGACAAGAATAAGGGTTTTCCTGAAAACAAAACAGTACTGTTGACTAACACTGTTGGTTAATGATTTAGAGACACATTTTTTGTTCTTTTCAATGTTCAATGAACTATGAAAAATCATAATGTTTTATACACCCTACTGTCTACAAAGCGCTTATGGATAGATCTATATGTGGACCGAAAGAATGTTCATCTTTCATTTCCCAAGTTGTATATGCAAGTATCATACTCTTAGATGTGAACTCCTCTCTTCTCTAGCAAGCAAAACCTATAGATTGTGAGAATCTGGCAGAGATTTATCTTATTTATGCTTATATTTTTAAATTTCAAAGTACAGGTTGCCATACAAGCAATTCTGGGAGAATAAATACCAAGATAATGCTAATATTTCATTAAATGTGTGATTTTTAAAAACATCATTAAGGATCTTAAAATTAAACCTAATATTCATGGCAGAATTCATGTAATACCAGTCAAAATTTCATCCAACCATAAAAATCATTTTGAACTAATGCAATCGGAAATTAGATGAGCCATAATGTCTTGGTAAAAATCAGCTAAATTTAAAATGTAATGGCATATATAAATGTATACATTATAAATATAAATGAAACAGATCACAGGGTAGTCAAAAAGTGACAGCTGCTTTAATTCGTAGGAGTTCAGACTTCCAGCCCCTCTGGAAATTATGAAATGAGGAATAACAAAAAAAAACTACCCCCCATTATTATCCAAGCACAAGTGGTATAAGATCATTTATCTTGATGTATGTCACCTTAGAGCACATATTATCCCTATCTCTCAAAGTGTTTTTTCCCCCTTATTTCATCTCTGACATTCATTGTAAATTTAATGATCCACATACGATTTGCTGGTGTCTCAGTCTGGTGTTTTGAATCATGAAACTAGTGCTAAATTTATGGCACTGCAGTACCACTTAGTGAATCATTAAGCAGTACAGTGATTTTAATGATTTGGATCATACTGGACCTCATCACTATATAATGAGGTTCCATTTAGTGTAAATTTTATGTAAAAATTCAATTTGCAAACCAACAACATGAAACTACAACATTTTTTTCTAATTTGACATTGTATTTATTTATCACATATTTCCACTGGGTTCTGGTGTTAAGTTTATTAACAGACCAACACTTTTTTTCTATTTTTATCAGCATAATAATTAAGTGATCCTAAAAATGAAAGTGACCAGCACAGTTTATATCACCTTAAACTCTTTGTCAAGTTTGTTCAATTCAAAGATCTCAGAAATAATTGCAAACTTTTAAACAGCTTTAGTATCTCTGATACCTTCATTTTACCATTTGCAAACTGAATGGCTTTATAACCTTTCATTACCAGGACAAATTACAAATGCAGAAAAGAAACAATGATTACAGTATGCTTCTCTTGCCTTTTACATTTGATAAAGGTCCATAGCCTTCAATAATTATGCTTTTTTTCTGAGACGATAAAGTTCAACATTCTAAGTAATATTAAATTAAAATGCCAACCATAGTTTGGTTGGGCTACATCAAGTGATTAGTAGATTCCCTTAAAACAATGCTTGAACCTCAAAGGATACATGTATAAGCCTACAACTGAAATTCATTTCATAGTTGATTAAGAGTTGGTTGAATGAGTAGTAACGTTTTTCATATTAGAAAAAGGAAATTGAAGCTGAGAGGTTAAAAACCTATTATGCTATGTTGAGAAACAAACCCATGTCCTTAGATTCCAGCTGTTCCTCAAATCCATTTAAAGTTCAAGAATTGTACAATAGCATTTCTAGTATGTCTGCAAAGTAATTTTTTTTTATATTTTAGATTTGTTTCCTCTGCATCATTGATAAACTGTCAGCATAACAAACTTCTTTACCCTATATTAAGTTATAGCTTTAACAAGCCAAGTTCTAATAAGCATGTTAATGATAGTAACTTCATGAGGAAATTGAAACAGAACTGTTTACAGGAAGTGTGAGTAGTAAAGTATAAAAAAGTACATAGTTCCTTGACCTGAGCAAATGTAATCCAGGACTAAATCCACAGATGATGGAGAATAATTTTCTTGCTCATTCTGAATACTACATTTTTTGCTGTTGTTTGATTTTGACAATCCTCCTGCCTCACCCTCCTCGATGCTGGGATTATAGATGTACATGACCATAACCAGCTGCAGCATGTTTTTTGTTTGGTTGGTTGATTGGTTGGTTTGGTTTTCCTTAACAAACACATAATACTAAGAAAAATCAAGAATCTTATTCAGATAGACCCATGATTCTGACAGAAGTAATATAGTATATTGTATTTTTCAATGACAAAGATGCATAAAGTCCATCTCCCTAAAATTCACACTTAGGCCTTAGTTCACTAAGAAATAAAAATAGGAAATATAAAACTAAGCCATCTCAAGACTTATTCCTGTGCATCAAGAAGCATAGTAGGTCTTGTTCTTTTGTTTGATCATGTCTGGAAAGATACATGTACATGAATCTCTAAATTCTCCCAAAGAGATTATCTTGGGCCAGGCCAGGGATATAGCTCAGTGGAACAAGCACCTGCATGGAAAGTTCCTGAGTTTGATTTCCCAGTACAAAAAGAAGGGGGGACCTGCGATGTCTGCTTTGATCACATTTCTGCAGCACATCTTTCTACTTCACTTGATCCATACTGCTTCCGGCTTGCTGCCATATTTCACATAAGATTTTTGAAAACACTAACCTTGCTTTGCTCTGGGGTCTACATCGCCGACCTCTTCTAGGCCTCCCCAGGACCTTCAATAACCAGAATCATTGGAAAGTGTGCTTTCTAGTCTAGAGATCATTGTCATCCTTTGCTACTGTGTCAACCCGAGTATTCTCTGCCTGGAAATAGGAGGCATGGGCTATCCATTGCCAGGCCACAGCAATCCCTGTGTCACCAGAGCCAGAGTGGCAAGGGCTCAGGCTGCATGCTGGCCTCTGACCTTCCCATCAAGACCTCCATGGAGGTCTCCCACAGAGTGTGACGCATTCCTATCTCGATGCTGATGCTTTCGTCTCCCTTCTCTGGGTCTTTTCTCTCTTCTTGCTTCCTTTAAGATGGTTGTCATAATACCTTCAGAGAGCTTGAGATTTCAAAAACTAAAGCTGTAGAAATATGAGTTGCATGCTGAAAAGAAGTTTAACAGCACCTTCAAGAAAAATTTGTTTTCTGATCTACAAAACAATGACATTGAGGCAAGGATACAAAAAGTTCTTATTACTTCCCTCGGCATAGAAGAGACAAAAAAAAAAAAAAAAAAAAAAAAAGGTTAAATTTGGACCAGCCAGATAGCTCAGCAGATTAAAGCACCTTCTTAGGCAGATGCAGAGGCCAGGGGTTCAATCCCCGACCTGCCATGCCAGCCCCACCCCTGGGTCACACTGAGATGGTCATTGAGACTGGGTGTGGTAGTGCATGCCTGTAACCCCAGCTTTTGGGAGACTGAAAAACAGGAAGGATCATTACAAGCCCGGTGTGTGTAGTGAGATCATGTGGACCCTGTAGAACCTGTACTAAATACATTAAAAAAGTAAATTTTTTTGTGTGTACGTGGCACTGAGGATTGAACTCAGGATTGCACACTTGCTAGGCAGGCACTTATTCTACTGAGCTATCTCCCCAGCTCAAAAAGGTTAAAATTTTAACTTCTCAACAAAGAATGATTCTATCAGACAGATCAACCATAATAGCATCACCTGAGTCCTGAAACTGTTACATAGCTATAAAAATAGTGAGCAAAATTTTTTTGAGCACCTACTGTGTGCCAGATACAATTACAACCATCTCTATCACTGAGACATTCATGGTCACATCACAAACACATTCTGTATCTATCACACAAAGGGGCACTAAGCTACTGATGGTGGTTTTCTAGCTAAGCTTAAGGGACATGGGTTAATCTTGAGCTCAGGAATCACTGTAAGTGATGAAGTGATCCATATAAATGCAAATTAACACAGATCAAATACAAACGTTTGTTAGATTATGTTAATATCTTCATATTTTTCTCCTAGCTTGCTGAGCGCTTTCCATAGCACCTTGATGATTTCCTGGGAAGTAGGGAGCAGAATTGTACGTGTAGTGCTGGAGATGGACAATGATCACAGAAGAAAAAAGTGTGGCGGACAGGGTCCTAAGGTGTTCAGTTGCAAACTCAGGGCATAGATCATGACTCTTGGTTTATTAGGCTCTACTCTGCTCATGAAAACTCTCCAACATGAGAAACAGTTTCAGTCCAATTTGTAAGTCACGATGACATCATCATATGACTTGTTCCTGATGAAATAATGATTTTTGGAAATTCATTCAAAATGCATATATATGTAAGAGATGCTGACCAGTGTTCACCGACACCCACTAGAAAGCACCTGAAATAGAGCAGAGGCTTGGTGAAATGCATCTTTTCTAGTGTTTATCAAAAAGTTAGGATATTGGAAAAATCTTAAAATAGTAATATAACTATATTTTAGTGACCAGAAGAATGCATAGCTTCAATTTTTTTTTCTTTTTTCTTTTTTTTGGTTGTTTTTTGTTTGTTTGTTTTTGTTTTTGTTTTTGCTTTTATATTCTACTGGATTGGTCTTTAATACTTTTTGGTGAGATGAGATCAAGTCAAATAAAATTATATTTAAATGTTTAATGATATTTAAACCTCACTAATTCAGCTGCTAAGATTCCATTAGGATAGAGAGTGGACCTTCATTGTTCTATAATCCTCTCTTTTTTCCCTACTAAAGTAGTTTTTAACTGATACATAATAACCACACATATTTATGGAGTTCAATGTTTACATGTAAGCATTACATAATGATCATCTCTGTATTTGGCAACCCTTCACCCATACATGTATCTTGTTTCTTTGTGATGACATAAACCAGACTCAGAAGGCTGAGTGCCATATGGTCTCACTTGCATGTGGAACCTAAGAAAGTTGACTACACAGAAGAAATAAGCAGAGCAGTGGTTGCCAGAGGCCAGAAAAGGCTATAGGAGAATGGGGAAAGCTTGGTCAATGGGTACAAAGTCACAAAGAGAAAAGGGAACAAGTTCTAGTGTCCTGTTGTACCAGGTGAGTATAGTTAAACAAAAATATATTGTATATTCCAAAATAGCTAGAAGACAGCTAGGTCTTTGAGTGATTTTACCACAAACAAATGAAGACAGGTTGAAACTTATAAATGTACATACACTTAGGTTAACAAAATTGTCCTTAATTGCACGATAGTAAAATGTCCATCTTCAAGAGTTTTGTGTTCATAGTTTCAGTTCTTTGCATAGAATTTATTTTAGCAATTTCTAAATCCAAAGAGTTAAATTCTAATTATTCTGAGTGTAGGCCCAGACCCTTGTCTGAGTCTAATCCTTAGCAGGCTGCAAGACCTCAAACTTTGGGCTGGGGATGCCTAGTCAGACTAACATGTATGAAATGAGATGGAATTATTATGTGATAGCAAAGTCAGTATGTAATGCCTGCAATGTAAATAATTCATTATAATGCTCCAGGATAAATTTTTAATACCTGATAACATTTTTTAGCATTCCAGAATATACAACTTTACTTTTTAAAGATGTTTCAATCTTTCTAAATAAATGATGATTCACTAGCTACTTGGCAACAAATGTGAACTACTATTCTGAAATATCCTCAGAATGTTTGTCATCTATGGAAGGTCTCTAGGCTAGTCCTGGATCAATAGCACTAAGCCGCGCTAGGCAGAAGTCCCTTCGAATCAGGCCCACTCCCAACCTAGGTGAGAGCGCAGAGGTTCTGGGAGCTGAGAATGCCCTGCTCCCAACCTTCCAATCAATTAATCGATCACTCTTTCAGGAATTAAAAAAGACCCAGGACTCCAGGACTCCATGGCAAGACCCTACCTCTTTATACACTAATTCTCAACACCTCCCCTCCTACTGTCTGCTTTGAGACCACCAGGATGGTCCTCATGCCACCTTAGCCCTGCTGCCCTAAGGCCAGGACTCTCAGCTGATCCCTTGCCTCCTGCACACTAGTTGCCCTGTGGCTTGTGATCAGAGAAGCAACAAAACTGGAACCCACACTGCCTGGCGCAATCTTTTCCCTTTCTCTGCTTTATTTTTCCTTACAGTGCTTCTCATCAGTTGAAAAACTTCAGTAGAATGTGTAGTTAAAACAAGCCCCTTGGCCGAAGAGATGGCTCAGTGGAATAAGTCCTTCCCTGGCAAGCACAAGGGCCTGAGTTCAATCCCTGGTTTCACCAAAAAAAAAAACAAAACAAACCCCTAAAGCAGATCACTATCAATACCAAAACTCAATAATGAAAAATAAATGTATGAATGAATGACATACAGGTGAACTATATAAACCCAATTAAAAACAAGTTGTGCTTCTCATGCACCCAAATGGGGCAGGTACCTACACAACTATGCTAGGAGCTCAGTGTTGGACATGTGGAGATGAATGAGACCTGGTGTCATCAGTCAGCTGATTCTTGTCCCTTCATACTTTAGGTTTGTCTTTAAAAAGTGGTAGATAGATAATAGATAATAGATGATAGATAGATAGATAGATAGATAGATAGATAGATAGATAGATGGCTTTGGAACTGAGCCAAAGAGGAAACACTACCAAGTCTGAATATTCCATTCATATAGACCTATTAATGTCATCTTCATAAGAAAATACATAGACATGGTATTCCCTTTCATTACATACATTTTTTTTACAGGTAGGCATGTAAATTTCCAGGCTATATTCAGTAAGGAATGCATATTTTGCTAGTACTCAGATCAAATTCCCTTATCTGGTAAGTAAAAATAATTTGAAATTTTCAGTGAGGAGAATATTGCACCAAAAGCCATTAAAGTTAGAAGCACAAACAAGGTTATTAGTAAGCCTTGATGCAATTTATAATAACCTATCCCTAGAGAGGTGAAAATGGTCCCATTTCTCATCATCGGCAATTTTTCTCAATGACCAATATGTCTACCAACATTTTCACCTTCAAAATACAGTCAAAATTGTAACAGAAAATCACAGATGCAATCAAATTTATACTAATGGTTGAAATGTGCCATATGTGCTCTGATACCTATGCACAATAGGGTGCAGGTTTAATGACTTTCTTATTGTGCCCCTGTTGTAATTAGGTATTAAAGGACATATGGTATGCTGCCGTTTTAACAGTGAATTTCCTTGTTTTTTATTGTTTTCTATCAGAAGCTTAACAGTCTTTCAGGGTACTTTTAGTAGTGAGAATTAAACCACATGTTGATTTCATTTTTTTAAGCCTTGGAATCTCATCTTGATTAGCCTTATTAGTGTAGTGCCAAAGAAAACATCCAAATCGAATCTATTTTCAGTTAATATGAAGTAAAATATGTTGGAATTGGTAAGAAATAAGTGAAAACTCCATTAGAAGTAAAGACTTACGAGACCACATGTAAAGGTTGAAAATCCAATCACAGCTCACATCTTCGGAAAGTCACCAAAAAGTTATGGCTTCAAGATTTTCCAATCTTCTTCCAAAATATTAGCCAAAGTCACTTTTGAAAATGAGCAACTGCCTTCTAAGAGATTACTGTATGATTGGTGAATGACCCAATAAGATTTGCCCCCAGAAAAACTTTTTTTAAAACTGAACCAAGAGCAAAACTAAGAGAGCCCTGAAATGGAGAGCCATGTCGCTTCATTCAGCTTGTTTAAATAAAAGCTAAACTTTTGTCAAAGACAGAAAGACTATGGTTTACACAAATTTAATAAGTGACAAAAATCTGGATCAACTCAGAGGATTATTTTGTCACAAAACAATTGTAAACACAGATACGCTGGCAAAGCATATTTCTTCAAGCCATTCTAAAATTCACCTTAAACTTAATTAAATCTTCCACAGACTTTTAGCTTATGTATTAATTAAGCAATGAGCAGTTCTAAATTCTTTGGCCCTTGGTATCTAGAAGGAATGCTGTAGATTCTCAAGAAGGAAATTCTCACTAGATGTTCCATCGTTCCACTTGGGCTTTACTAGATTTCTGCATTTCAGGTCAAGGAAAGGGAAAGACCTTATCAAGCAAGTTTATATTCTTCAGCTGCAAGCATGGCTACACATCGCTGTCCCCAGCATCACGAGGACACATTACGCGGTAGCCAGCCAGGCTTCCAAATGAGCCATGAAGATTAATAAAATACAATCTCCAGTACACGTTGGCACTTCCCTGTCAAGCTAGCTAACGAGTACTGTGTTACTGTAAGAGTCAACTGTCACATTACCGCTGGACTAATAAATGGATTCAAAGACAAATAACAATACACAACTAAAATTCAGTCTGAAAAGAGCTTTTCATTTATCGCAGACTGGTACAGCCCCACGAGGCTCTCTAGCTGTCGGCCCCATAAGCACTGTCACTTTTTACAGGAAGTATTCAATGAGGGCAAAGTCAGTCTGGCTGAAAGAAACTTAAGCACTGCTTTTTAAAATTCAAGGTGTAACATTAACAGCAAACTGTTACCAAGTTTAATTCAAATGTGCCCAGGAAATTTATAGTACTTAGAGGAACATATATTTCACCTAAGTATACAAAAAACATAGTGGGCAAAGTTTAGTTGGGGGAAATGGTCAGACTGGGGAAATTTTAAATTTAAATAAGAATCTATGCCTTGTAGTGATGTGAAATTAAATTAGACTTTAAATGCACCTCCAAAATGAAATTCCACTGTGACTTTTTGTGTTCACTCTTCCAGAATCTCTAATAGAGGCATGCACCTACATAGGGAACTGTAAATGTGGGTATCACATTTATAATCCTATTTTTTCAATTGCAGTCTAGATGTTCCTGCATTTATTCTGATTAGGAAAGTGTATTCTAGTATAATAACAAGAAACAGTTACTGTTAACAAAAATCGAATTTTGTGATTATAAATGTGACAAACAACGTAAAGGAGTATAACTTGGAAAGTATTTTATTTAGTTTTCAATTACTGATGACAGAGGAACCAGAAAAACAGAAGGAAAGAAAGGATAAAGGAAGCAGAGAAAGAAGACAGAAATGAAAGGAGAGAAAAAAGAAAGAAAAAAAGAATTGGCTCAGCACATCCATGTTACTCCTGATCAGTCATTTATATTAATGCACTAAGCTTTCCTCACCTCTTTGTGCCACAGAAAGCACGTTCTCAAACACAAATGCTAAAACTGGCTCGTCTGCTCACTAATTTCTGCAGCAATTTCTGAACAAGGAGCAAAGTACAAAAATGGGCTGCACCTCTAGTCTTGCCAATTCAATATTTTGAATTATGGAGGTAATTTGTGATAAACCTGGGGAAGTATTTATTTCTGTCTACTGTTGTTATGCTGTGAACCGGACTCCAAAAGCCTGAGAAGCTTTTCTTTATCCTTTGTCAATCATACAGGAAGTGTTCAATGAAGGAAGACCTAGCATTGCTTTTTAAAATTCAAGGTGTAACATTAGTAGCAAACTGTTACCAAGTTGAGTTCAAATATCTCTGAGAAATTTATAATATTTAGGGGAAAATATGTTTTAAGTTTTTGAACTATTAAATATCTAATGTATTTTATCTGATGCTTAAAAAATATCTGTTCTCTTTTACTATCTCTTTCCCCTCCCTTTCCTCCTTTCTTCTGAACTGTATTTAACTCTCAGTGGTGCATTGTCCAGGGATCAAAATCAGCTGAGAGTGTAAATGCTACAAGGTGAAGTGAGCCATTCCCTGGTCCATCGCAACTGATGCAACAAGATGCTCATAATGATTTCTAAAGGCCTCGTCTTCATTCCAGTACTGGAGTTGTTTCATAAAACATTTATTTGATGTAATAAGAAAACGAGATAAAATAAATGTTAACCATTATTGCCATTATGATGTCATCATTATTATGAATACATATGTGAAGTTAAGTATTCTTTTAGTCTACATCACTTCTGAAAGAAATGAGCTCCTTGATCCACGTCCTTCCAGCGGAAACAGTGTTCCCATCATCTGTTCTTTGTATTTCCCATGGAACCTGCAGGATATGTTTCCTTCCTTGCCTCATGCAGAAGGCCCAACAATAAAACAAGGGTTAAACTACATGCAGGGCACTTTACATATATTAGTTATTTAGTCTTCACAGTGATTTTAGTACTATTATGTCAATTTTATTTCATTTATGTCATTTTTAGATGTAAAATCTGAATCATAGGCAGTTAAATAGAGTCAGATTCAAACCTTATGTATCAGACATGAGAACAATTGGTCCACCTGTGGCCCCTCCACTGGGGCAGGCCCCATTTAGACTGCTTGCTGGGGAAGAGACTAGGATCAACATTTGACATTCTTCTGTTTATAACCAGCTGCCCTCTGAGTCAGCCTCTATTCAGGGTTTTGGAAAAATGAGGAGGAGAGGCTGTCACCTAATTCCTTCAGCTTACAGAGAGAAAAAAACAAGTCCCTGGAAGGACCACTGAGGACAGATGGGTCCGTTGTCCACCTGTTCTAAGCGATGTGCTGTCACATCCTCCAACAGGAGTGATGCAGTAACTCACATGTGTCAGTAACATGGGCAGGGTCCCGTCAGGGTGCAGGACTCCAAGTGGCTAAGCCAGAAGTCAAATGGATTGGAGAGGATGCTGCTGGTCCTCACTACACAGGCCCTGGTAAGCCTTCCAAGAAACACAGTGGCTGCTTTGTCATCCTCTTTGCTGTAGGGATGCTTTTCTAGCCGCGTCAGTTGCATGCCAGCTTTGTGAGCCTGGAAGTTTTTAAAAATTCACTTATGAAAAAAAATGATAATAAAGAGCATGTCCAAGAATAACAAATGAGAAATTTATATCTTCAAAATATGTAGATTTGAGATTTGTTTTCAGGAAAAAAACTGCACAAGCTCTACTGAGCATCTGTAACGATGATATATCTACACATTATATGGCCAGCTATCTTTAGTTTGTTTTTATATCCTGTGGAGTGTGACATCTGTGCAAAAATTATGAACTGACTCATATGCACGAGGTGCTTATTCAGAGTTTGAAAAATGGGCCTATTCTTCAATAGTCCAATTATTTATGGAAAAATTAGAAAGAAACTTTAAAATCTTGGAATCTTTGGCTTAATTTATTTGCATGTTACTCTAGTTGGCCTGATCAAGCAGAAACTATCTGTAACAAGGGTGAAGGTTTTTCTAAGTGGGTTAATTATATTTATTTTCATGGCCACCAGCCCCTCATTTGCTTTTTATAAATTACTCAGGGCAAGGGGCTAATCTCTGTGATCGCTCTCAATCTAGACGTAACAGCTCAACCTTTCATTTGAAGTGGATCTTTTCTATTACAACCCTTTTATGAACCACCTGTGAAAGGAAAGCTATATCCACGTGGAGCTATAGATATATGCATATAAAAATTTATAACTATTCCCTAATCACTCAGACGTGTAGGCTAAGCATCACTTATGATTACTACACAGATACTATTATATGAAGAAGTACATTTATATGGAAAACTAAAGAAAGCTTTTATTATAAGAATAAACGCTCACTGATCCTTAACTCTAACTATCCTATTAATGCAACAATAAGGAGGTTCATTTATCTTTGTCAGTCCATACTTAAGCCCCCATAAGTATTTCTACAGTCATGTAAGAGAACTTGGATGATTCCCTCGCTTCTTTGTTATCCTGGCATTAATTCTTGCCCCATCTCCGTTCTGTATTTCCTTCCACTTCAAAATAAGTTTTCAACCAGGATTCAAGTGTTGGAGTGGAAACTTTATCTTTTACATATGGTGGGGGGAATCTTTACAGACAGCTTGTTCATCTAACCCCCACCTGGACTCTGACTATGGCAAAGGGCAGAGGTTGAGGAAGAGAAATTCAGTGCACACCTCCAGGATAACTGGCTTCCACCTTCAGGCCAACTCATCTTGGAAAATCATCTAGGACAACAGGAGTGAGGGAGGAAAAGTAGAAAGTGTCAGAGAGGATGGGAGGAGGCCAACTAAATTTCCTTGAGGGCCTATCATGTGTGAGGCACTGTGCACAGCACACTAGCATATATTGTTGAAAGAGATAAATATTTATGAATGGGGGGGTTATTTTGCAACATGAAAACAACAGACATTTGGAAACTTACACATGTAGAGTTAAATTTCCCTGAAGTTTTTGAAGTTGTCTGCCTCTGAAATTGGACACGCCACTCTTGGAGGCAGGTGCTCTATCTTCCTAGACCTTGGATGTAGCTCCTGCAGATCTCAAAGCCAAACATCTGAGTTCTCTAACACTCAGACAAGAGGGGGAAGCTTAATGTGCTACGCTATGTTCAATGGCCTATTCAGAAGTACTTTCTCTGCATTCAGTAGCTCCACTGTGCACCACTCAGAGACTCACTTTCTGTGAGGTTACGAGTTGAGTCCTATTAGGTACTGTAGTGCCAGTTACTGACCTAATCCAGGTTAGTGGGAGTGGCTGACATCTTTGGAACACAGGACTCAGCTCTGAACTATAAACTAGGAACTGAATCTCAGGAAAATCCTGGATGGGAAGAAATGAATTCTGGAGAAATAAGTACATTGGTTCATGGAGCCAATGAGCCCAATTGATACATGGTCAGTATTCACTAGCTATCAATACTTTCCTGAGGCAGTAAGCTGAACAGTGGCAGAAGAACACTGAAAACATAAATTGTTAAATAATATTTTTTACAAATTTTGCTAGCTGTTCTGACTTGTAAAAAGTGTGATAATTATGCAAAGTCAGTCTTGCCCTCCAAAAAATAGAAAGTAGCTTCTTGCTCCAATGAGCACTTAGCTTACATTGTGTATCTCATGAATGATTAGTAAAGCAGGCTGTGAAAGGACTACGAATACGATGCTTTTATTGCCAGAGAATCCCAAAAGCCAGATTGTTGAAGAGTTGTGAAGCAATACTATTGGTTGGTTTCTTCTCTCTCTCTCTCTCTCTCTCTCTCTCTCTCTCTCTCTCTCTTTCTATAAAAACCTTATTATAAAATAATTTTTTAGGTCACTAAAAAACAAGAAAAATGAAAGCCACTAAGACAAGGCCCCTTTAATATTTTGCGAGGCTGACATCATCGTTGTTAATAAAGCATTTATTGGGGGCCCACTGCGCACGGTGACATTCCAGCCTCCCACCCCTGCTTCCCACCACGCTCTCCGCTGGACGCCAGCCTCTCCGTGCATAGTTAAACATCTGAGATGAAGCCCTCTTGGTTTATTGTTAATTAACTTTCCGTCTAGATTCCCTCCACATACAACTTAAAATACAAATCGTGTGCCCTTTGAACATAAAGTCTTTGAACATTCCTCACTAATTGTTTAAATGATGTGTGGATTTTGTCTCTAGCAGTTGGTTTCACTTTAACCTTTGGACAAATTGAAAAGTTTTTTTTTTCAATAAAACTCCATTCCTCTTTGTAGTCTTAATTTTGTACCACAGGGACTATTTAATAAGCAGTTTACAGGTAAAAAGGAAAGACCTGATGACCCAATATTCTCAGTTTTCCCCAGTGATTAGACATAGAAATTAATCCGAAAGGAAAAAAGCAAGAAAAGAAAACAGGATTATGATTGGTTAAATATAAATAGGAGCAATTCCCTGAAGTCGTTAATGGAGCAATAATGAGAGAAGGGTCGTTGCTAAAATTGATTCTAGGCGGAAGCCAGCTTCATTTTCCTAAAATAAAAAAAAAACCACAAACACATACACTTTTGTATATTTATTTAGTAATTGGTCATGAAATAATGCTTTAGACAGACATTTTAGAAAGCATACCTCTTGTTTAATAAATCTGAGAATTTGATAATTATTAATACCCAAATGCCAGCCGAGGGATGCTTTCTTCCCCATGTCACGGCACGGCTATTAATGATACTCAAAGGAGTGAAAATTACCATTTCGGAAGTGTCCGAAGCAGTAAACTGGTAAACAAGCCTGCAGTTAGGACTATGGATGATGTGAATCAACAAGGGTGAAAAGATTTGGTTACTCCGTGTATTAGTGTTAATAGGAATAGATTATAGAGGAATATTTGCGATGTGACCTTCTGCGCACTAATTGAAATAGTATTCAGAGTCAGCATTGGCGTAATCAAGTTAAACACGGAATCATAAATCATCATGAAAAGTGCTGTCACAACTTCGCCGTAAACGCCCTGGACTGCTGGGCAGCCCCGAGAAAATATCTGCTACGCCGATCTTTAGGTTAATAGGAACAGAAATGGCATTTAAAGACTATTTGGATCAAATCTGCTCTAAGGTTGAAAGTGTTCCTCTGTTAATTTACTGGTAATTTGAAGTGATGTAGTTAGGGTGAGAAGGAGCACAGCTGAGCCCCTTGTAGCAAAACAAAGGGCTGTGGGAGTTGCTTCTAATATTTATTTAATTGCTTTAGAGTACAATGCTAATCAGTTTTAATATACATGTGTAGTTTCCTTTGTTTCTCAGACATGAAGCAGTTGGCACGGCCATCAAATGCATATCGCTGGTCGTATAGCAGGGTGTACCGAACAAGCGGATCCTCAGCACCCTTCTACTTGACAAACAGGGAAAGCTTTCATTGTGTGTACACAGAAATATTTCTGACAAGTTAAACTATGACGTGTCCTGCAGAAAGAATAAGAATTTACTAGCGATACCTCTCTTAGGAACATTTTCTATTGATTGAGTAGAATCAAACTAACAGGCTTAAGAAAAGTCGCAGAGGAATTTGTTAAGAAATGATATATACTATTGCCAATAAAACTTCGTGTCTCAGCATAGAGAAAGGTTGTGCTAATTTAATAAGTTACTCATCAGATCATGTAGACAATAAGATATATGATGCTAAGAAGGGAAGGACTTGTTTATTATAATTCCCTTCAAATGCTATCAATTAACAGAAATTCAAGAAGACAACTGGCAATAGAATCTGTTCAAAACTACCATATTTTACACCCGATGTAAAATAAAAAAAATCTCAAGTCAACCCAACTTTATTTTTTATTTATGTTTTTATTTTTACAAGAGGAAAAAAAAGTAATGAAAAATTAGAAACAATACAGAGCTTTGCTAAACCAAATACGAATAGGATAGTATTTGTTGTATTGCATAGTGTTGTCTTCAGCTTAGCTGTTCGGATGACCAGATATATGCACAGAAAATTGAAAGAAGAAAGAAAAAATGTTGTAAGAAATTAAGAACAAAGGAAAAAAATGAGAAAAGAAGACCAAAAAAATTAAACATTAACAGCTCCTTTCCATAGGCCAGCAGAAATCCGCAGTGCAATTATAAAAAAAAAAGATAACAATGTACAATGTATTACTCATTGAAACTGTCCTATTGCTC
>NDGM011056317.1:0-11389 GCA_002564305.1 Octomys mimax
TGACAAAATCTCCATGAGAAACAAAAAAGATTAACAAGACTGAGAGACAAGGGGATATAGGGGTGAGGGGTGTCAGAAAGTACTTATTTAAATTTTATGTATTTGGTACAGGGTCTTACTACACAGCTCGGACTTACAGCATGATCCTTCTGCCTCAGCCTCCCCAGTGCTGGGACTAGTCATGTGCCACCATGCCTGGTCTCTATGGCCACTCAGTGCACCAGGGGCAAGGCTGGCACTTCAAGGCCCCAGAAAGTATTTAAAGAGCTGGGGACGGACTTAGCTCAGTGGTGTGCCTGCCAAATGTGAGATCCTAAGTTTGACTCCTGGTAAACCACACACACACACACAAAGTATTAAGAAACAAACCAATTGCATGTAAGGTTTTTTGTTGTTTAGTGTGTAATTGAACTTGGGACCCTGGGCTTGCCAGCCAGGCGCTTACACTGCTGAGCTATATCCCCAGCTCCTCAGGTCTTCCACAGTAAGGATCATCCCTAGATTTTTTATTTATTGTATTTTAGGGAAGGGTCTACAGGGTGTTCAGGGTCTCACTACCAGATGGGACTCCTAGTGATCTGCCTATTTACAGCCTCTTAAGAGCTGGAATTACAGGTGCCCACCACCACAGTCTCAGCTTTTTTAATTTTTAAAATCTTGAGACTAGCACTTGCTAAGTTGCCCAGGATGGGTTCAGAACCTCCAGCTGTCCCAAAGAGCTCGGGGTTGCTTCTCACTGCACCAGCCAACAGTGAGGGGCTAGGTCTTGGCTGAAGACTCAGGACCAAAAGAAGCCCTTGTGTGCAAGTTTATAGCTAACTAGCAAAACTGTGGACTCCAGCCCAGGTCCAGATGAGCAGCTGTCCACACCACAGACTATCCAAGCTGCAGAGAAGTGTCACAGACCTCGGGAGCCAGGGGAGCTGTGAGTACGAATACATGAGAACTCGATGCGCACAGGCTTGAGACCTTGAAGTGCAGCAATGAGCAGCCGCGACAGGCATACCTGCTCGACCATTCCAAAGCTGAGAGGGACACCAGTCCTGATCACAGTCAGGAGACCCCAGCAGGCAGCAGAGCACCTCCAGGCACGGGCGATAGCTTAGCCTGCATGCCGAGGGCTCAGCTCCCAGCAGCCATGTCCAGAGGTGGCCACTGAGGGCATATACAGAGCAACCAGCTGCCAAGTTCACAGCTGAGCAGCTCTTAGAAGGTGGGCCAGCTGGGGATTCAGTGTTGTCCAGGCTCTCTTCCCTGGCTCTGTAGTTTTAGCAACTTCCTGGTTGCCACTGTGCCTTGTTGGCCCCCACCCCTGCGGGGTAACACAGCCAACTGACCAGGGATGAAAACCTAAGCCAAGACAAAACTTCCCTCCCAATACTCCTCCCAGGCATTTAGTCAGGTGTACAAAGCCAAGCCACCTGGCATGGGACTAACAGGGCCAAGGACCATGCTGCAACCTAAGTCTGTTCCAACTGTGGCGCCTGCTCTTGGGGAGACCCTGCTTTCTGGCCTGCACACCTTGTCCAGCCTGTCTGCGTTCCCCACAAGGGCTGCACCAACCCAGCATCTGGGACCCAGGCCTCCCGGCCTGCAGCGCGGCAGCTGTTGGCTCCACATCCAGCGCTGGTCCTGCTGCGCCTGGTCCACACAGCCTGTGTGCTCTGCCCGCAAAGATGATGAGGGAGGCCCGACTCCTGTCCCCACCTCATCCATCAAGAGGCACCTGGGCTTCAAATCAAGTTTAATAAATAAAACAGCGAAGGGGCAAAGGCAGTTTCACTTCACAGTGTGGTCCTTGGGGCGAGGGACAGTCGAGTCCAGTGCAGATGGCTCCAGCCAGCACCGCGCTGCCGACCCTGGGCGGACCCCACTCCGCCTTGTAAACACCAACATAAACAGAACCAGGAGGCCGGGAAGAGGACAAGGACCCCAGCCGCCTTGCCGGGCCACCTCTAACAGAATGAAAACTACAGGGCGTGCTGGGGCTGGCGTTCAGCCCCTTTGGAGTGCCCCACCTTGGCGCCAAGAGGAAGGGGCAGCAAAAGGATGAGAGTCACCTGCCTCAAGTCACTGAGGCCTGCTAAGAGCCCCACTCTGACCTCGGGAGGGTCGAGATGGGATGCAGGGGCTGGAGGCAGTGGGGCATAAAGTGCGGCTTTTCCTGAAGTGGAGATGGGGCAGAGGCAGGGGTAGGCGGGGCCAGACAGCGAGGTATATGGCTCTGTGCCTTGGGACCTGGCACGAAGCAGCAGCGGCCCACTGACCCCAGGGCCCTGCCGGACATGTAGGGACAGAGCCAACAGCTGCTGAAGCGCCCGGACAGAGGCTGCTGGTGCGTGTCTTGCCCACATCCCCCACCGCTGGGGCAGTGACATCTGCCTTTGCCACTGCTGGCTGGAAGGGGCCTGGTGGCCAGCTCTGCCCTGTGTTCTGAGGGACAGGCCTTCTCTGAGCCCACTGCCAGTGGGTCCCTTGATGTGACGGTGGCCTGGAGCAGAGTGGCAGTGCCAGGCACCAAAGCCAAGGTCTGTGTGGCCCCAGGTCCAGTCTGTGAGGAGGTAAGGGCCGCCACCCTGGCCACCTCACCCAGTCCTGCTGTCTCCTGAAGCAGAGAAGGCATCACAGAGGCCCAGGTGGCGGGGGTCAGGAAGACTGACAGGCAGGCCTGACTCGGGGCCGGGGCCAAGTCCAGTCCAGGCTGCGCACACCCGCCAGGAGCCAGGGGTCAACAGGTCATCACATTGCAGCTGCCAGAGAGAAGAGAACGGTCAGTGGCTCCCCGACCCCAAGAGACCCTTTAGGCGAGGGCACAGGGCGCTGGGGCAAGGTAGGAACCTGGCACCTGCACCCTTGTCCCTTCTTGGCTGTGAGCCTCATAAATATACTACCTAGTGCCAAGGTGGTTCAGATTCACAGCAGAGTAATGTCAGGTGCTACAGGGTGAGGCCTGGCCTGGAGGGATGAGGGGGCGGTACTCACTGTGACAGGGGCTCCGAGTGCAGCCCAGGGGCTGGGCATGCTGGGTGGCCAGCCAGGAAAGGGTTCACATCCCCAATGCCGATGAGTCCAAACTCGGCAACTGACAAGGCCACCTGTGCAGGGGCCACAGGCTCCTCAGGGTCCTCACTGAGACCCACGTGGCTGGAGAGAAGGGGCAGCTCCTGCGGCAGGGCGAAGTCCACAGCCAGCCTTGGGCTAACACTTGGCTCTGGAGTGGCTGTGTCTGAGGGATACACGGCTGGGTCGCCCAGGCCTGGCGGCCGCTGGGGCATAAGCACAGCAGGAGTCTCGTCCGGCTGCTGGAAAGGACAGGGCCCTGTCTCCAAGGGTGGGAGGCCACCAGATTCCACTCTGGGTTCACTGTGAGCACTGGCTGCGCAGTCCACACTCAGCGGCTCTGCAGGGAGAACACAATTGGGGCTGGCTGCACTTGGCGCCTGCACCAGCCCGCCTGGACCCTGCAGGCACTGCTCACTGTCACTGTGCAGGCACCTGCCTGGCCTCCTCAGAAAGGCCACATGAACAGCTAAAACACAAGCAAAGGGACCAACTCACTGGGTCAGAACCACATTTCTAAATGGGACCAGATACAACCATTCAGGGGGGTGACAAAAAACACAGTGGCACTGAGAACTGGGTGAACATGGAACCATGTGAAGCCTGTTCCCCCGTGCGTCACAGAGGCACATCACATACAATCTGAATTCTTGCTGTTAGTGTTTTTTTGTTTTCAGAACTGGGGATTGAACTCAGGTCCTTGCACTTGCCAGGCAAGCGCTTATCCTACTGAGCTATCTCCCCAGGCCCTTGTTCATGTTTTTGAGACAAGGTCTTGCTATATAATTCAGGCTGGCCTCAAACTCACAGCAATCCTCTTACTTCAGCCTCAACACATGCCCAGCTCAACACAAAATTTGGGGAATTGGCAAGCATGGGCATCCTCTGGGCAAACCATGCTAGATTCTGGAAATGAGGTGTCCCAAGGAAGCAAGGGGCCCTACTGTGTCCCTTCAGCGGATGTCATCAAAAGTGCAGAAGGTGTGAGCTAATATGCCCAGGGCCTGGGTTCTATTCGGTGTCACAAAAACAAAACAGCAGAACATCTCGATAATTCATCTGTGGCCTCCCCAAGCAACCTATTGACTGGGACTAAGCCCCAGATGCTGAGACCAAGCCTGAGAGGCCCTGTGGGACGGGACTCAGGTGACAGGTAGGAACTGTCCCCAAGCAACACAGCTCATGGTGCTGGCTAAGGCAGCCCAAGACCATGGGAGGCCCAGTGCTCAAGTGGCGCCTGACCCAGGGCAGTGCCATGAAAGAGCCACCACCGTCCTGCTGCAGCTCACCTGTACACGTACCTGCCAGGGATCCTTGTTCAGCACGGGGGCGAGCAGGACCGTCAGGGTCACTGCCATCCAAGTCTTGGTCCGCATCCCTATGGGGAGAGGCACTGTAAGGGGCCAGGAAGCAGGGTGCACAATTCCCTGACCCTGAAGCATTGCCCAGATGCCCCACCCAGCCCAGCCGCGGGCAGGTGGCCCAGCCAACATTACTGCCGAGAGCAGTGCTGCACGCACGTGGTTCCGGACGGGACGTACTTCCTCCGGCCTAGCCGCGTCTGCTGGGTGAAGTAGTCATAGCGCTCTGACTTCTTCCACAGGTAGTAATATTCCACACACTCACCCACCGACCGTGTACGCACCTGCAAAATGGCAGGCACCCTTTTGACTCCCGGCCCTGGCCTCAGCCCACTTCTCCCCCATCCAGCTAGGCTCATGGGCCACTACTGCAGGACTGGAGGCCCCATTAGAGCCCCTGCCCCCAACCTGGGACCCTTGTCCCCTTGTGGCACTAACACCACAAACAAACACTTAGAGACCCCAGCCCAGACTCTACCTCCCATCTCCCTGACCCAGTCGCCCAGGGAAGATCAGCATCCACCTCCCCAACCTGCTTCTAAGGACGTGGGCACAGGTGGTAACGGGTTCCAAGCTCACAGTCACCATGGATGGAGCTCCCAGAGAGGATACCATGTGAGCTAAGGAACCCTAGACACAGTGTCACCCCTGTCCTGAGAATTGCCTGAGCATATACAAGACACCTGGGTCCTATGAAACTCACATTCTAAGTCCTATTTAGGACACAACAGGAGAGTCAGGGTGTGCTGAGACAGGAAGCAGCAAGGCAGTGGCAGGCCCTGGTGTGTGTGGCCCACACCAGCAGTACCCAGGCCTCCCAGGATGCAGTGTGTCCTCAGGGAAGTGTCACTCTCGATGCCAGGGCTGCACCTCAGGTACTCTGGGTACACAGAACCCTACTGATGGGAGGCACCAATGTCTGGCCTCTGAGAACCACTTTCCTGGCCAGACACTGCACTGAACACACCCGGAGGGCCAGGCAGTAAGCGCTTTGATTGCATTTAAACACCGTGCAAAATAAGAGGTGCATAGCCAAAAGCCACTAGCAGGAAAACAGTAGGCATGGGGCTCTGGAAGCCTGAGATGCTGAAGTCTGATGATGCAAAAGGATCAAGCGCTGCCTCTGGCCCAGCCCTGGGCACAGTCACCCTGAATAATGTCACTGTTCATGATCTCCTGCCTCTCAATTAGAGAAAGACACCAAGGGACCTACATAAGCAAGTCCCCACGTCACAAAACCAGAGTAAAGGATCACACAACCACAAGGGGGGGCCACAGGGATGGAAGCACTGACAGCTGGAAGGCCCAGCTCTACACACAGCCTAGCTTCAGGGAGTCAGCCCAGAAGCCACAGGGTTGCTGCACTACTGCAGGGTGCAGTGACCCACATAGGACTCCCATCCAAGAAGGGCAGAAGGACCAGGGCCCCCAGACAGGAGAACCACGAGACCCTTGTCCCCACAGCTTCGGGCTGAGTGCCCAGTTAGTGTGGGGACCAAGCCAATGGATGGCTCATTCTGAGGACACACTGACAACAGGATGGTGCTCCTGGCCACAGAGTGGAACATATCATGCAGAGCTGTGAGAAGTCACCTTCAGTGGGACTTGGTTCTGAGTTGGGAAAGGAACCACTGGAGCAGGACATAGATGGGCCTGTGGCAGGGCCCTCACCTTGTTGGCCTGGATCAGATGGAAGTTCTTTCCATGCACGCGGAAGCCATGCTCAAAGTTCCTGCACTCCTCCTCACTCCAGGCACACAGCCCATCTGCAACAGAATGGACGGTCAGTGGAGTGGAGTGCTGGGGGTGGGTGGGGCAGGGTGGTCAGTGGGGCAGGTGCCCGGGCCTTGGCTCACCTCGGATCACCTTCACATTGAACCTCAGCCTCCGCAGGGCCTCCTCCACATTGAAATTACACTTCACCAGCTCGTACAGCGCCTGGGGGGGATATGCTGCTCACCTTACTGTGCAGAGGCTGGGCAGGGCATCCATAGCAGCACCCCAGAATGATGCAGAGCCATCTATGCCACCACCACAAGCAGTATGGGAGGGTGTCTACACCACCACTTTGAGAGTAGGGGCATACACATGACCCCCCTACAACACACAGAGGTGTCTACACCTCCAAGAGTGACATGGGGACACAAACACCACTTTGTTCTCATGACAAGCGCTGTAACTGTGTTCATACCCACACTGGCCCCTGTAGCCAGCCTCCCTCCCATCCCGGCACAGGGCCCACCTGCTCGCTGTCCTTCACGGCCTCCCCCTCTGGGAGCTGGGAGCCAGCCACCTCCTGCCACCGGCGCTTGGCAGCCCTGTACAGGAACTCCTCCACCTCCCGCTCAGGGAGGGCTCCAGGGTCCCACAGCAGCTGGTCCTCATTCTCATAAACTGCAGGAGAGGGCATAGTCAGGGCTGGGTCAAGGTGGGCATAGTGGGTCACATGGGCTCATGGTCCAGGCCTGCCAGCCTCGGCCATAGGCAGCTCAATGCATAGAAGAGGACCAAGGTCAGTGTGCCCAGGAGGACATCAGATCCAGGGTGGTGGGGCAACAAAGCCAGGGAAGTAGGAGATACCAGCAGGAGGTACGAAGGGCCACAGGAAGGGTTTGTGGGGTAGAGTGGGTCAGGGAGGTCCCCTGCCTCACTACTGACTGAAGAGAAACAGAAGCTCCTAGGCACAGGGAGGGGATGCGTCCAGTGGAGAGGGAGGAAGAGCTCTGGGCTATGCCTCTCTACCATCCGCAACCCTAGTAAGATGAAAAACTGAACTAAAACCTAAAAACAGCCAACTGAAGCAGAACACCAAAAGAAGCTCAGGAAAACTGTTCTGCACTGTGGAGTGGGACCAGCACTTTCAAAACCTGGGGGAGGCCTCTCCCTGCCAAGACCCCTGCAGGACACCACAAGACAGCACAGCCACCCCAGGCCACGCCACAGCCTCCCTGGAAGAAAGAGTCCCAGGAAAAACACAAGAAAAGGTGACAGGGAGCACAAGACCACAAGTACTACGGCGCCATTTATGACAATGTGGGCACACGTCGGAGAAAGAAGCAGGACAGTATGGATGAAAATCCTACAGAATCAGCACAGAGCTCAAGGCTCATGGATTAACACTCCTGGCCTTCCTCATGACTATACACAGAACATACAACAGAATTTTCAAAGTCCAAGATATACTTCTATGAATGAGAACCAAGCACAAAAAAAGTTATTTTAAATACCTTTCTGTATTACACGAATAACAGGCCTACTGAGATACAGGACATGGCCCTGAAGACTACACAGTTGCCACTGAAGTGCCGGGCGGGAAAGAAAACCACATCTGAGGCCCTTCAGAAACACTGCCTCTCAGCCTGGAAGGAGCTTCCCACACGGTGCCATTGGGCACGGAGGGCCTGAGCTCACCTCTGGGCACCAAGCCATCCAGAGGAAGGGAAGTGATCAGTCCCAGGAGACACAGGGCCGCTGCACACCCATGTTCCCATAGAGACAGACTGGCAAGTTCTCTGTCATGAGGTATCAAAGGGTGAGCCCCGAAATGGAGAAACACCGCTGTGCACACAGCCTACCCAGGACAGCACCCAAAACCTGCAAACCTAAAAGGGAGACAACCAAGCCGGACACAGCGCAACCCTGCACAGGACACCAGAAGAGGGCATGTAAGGGACTTACAGACACTCCCGCCTGCGGACAAGGCACCAAAGCCGCAAGGGGAGAACTTGGATCAACAAGATGGATGACACCTGCACTGAGGAGGATATGGGGTGTGTCCCACGCACTGCGTGAATGCAGCAGAGCCTGCCCACCAGAGGACGCCAGCTCTCACCAGACACTGGCAGCCACATCCACACAACTGAGGGCCTTGTAACACCAAGCACAGACATGCAGAGGAGGAAATGCTGTGGCAGCACACAGGACACACCCCACGGCATACACAAGCTCAGGGACAGACCTGCCACGAGATCCATAGGCCCCAGCTGTCCCCTGCATGGGCAAGAAGAGCCTACAACACGAGGCCCAGAGGTTTGGGCCACACTGTGGGCAAAGAGGAGGTGACACAATGCCCTTCTCACAGCAAGTCCTTGGGTCTCCTCTGTCCCTACCTGAGGTCTTCCATGACTTTGTCCACATCTGAGTTTGAGGCCCAGAGGGTGTCCCCACCTCCCTCAGTCCCATGTATCTGTCCCCTCCCTCCTCAATGGTCTGATATCTAGTCACAGAGAAAATAATTCCTGCGTCAGAAGCAGCCAGGTAACTACATCGCCTGGGATGCACAAGAGGGACTAGGACAGGCACACATCTCATCCAGAAACAGCAAGTACCCTACAGGGGAACAAAGTGGGGCACAGGGAGCAGGAACAACTGGGCAAATTGTCTGCCAGGGCATCTGCCCAAGGGCTAAGTGAGCAGAGTTCAGGCCACGGAAAAACAATCACAGGCAGGGAAGGGGGCAGCTAGAGAAGAGCCTGCACAGGACAGGTGCACTGAGCAGCATGATGGATAGAGCGGCGTGGACGGAGGACGGCCAGAGACCCCAAGTGAGCCCCCAAGGACCAGAGCCCCGGCAAGCGCAGCCTCCTGCAGCATGGCTGCTCCCGGCCACTTACTCTTCTCGCCGTGCCGGCTTAGGTGCAGGTTGCTCAGGTCAGCTTGGAACTGAGGCCCGACCATGATCTCCTGCAGAGGAAAGGCTGGGGTCAGGGTGCAGAGATGTGTCCAGGCAGTGGGGATGCACCCACCACAGCTGACACCCGCCCGCTAACACCCAGTTCTGCAGGTTTCAGGTTGGAGGCAGAGGCCTGGGTGTGGGTGGAGAACCTAGCATGCTGGACAGGACGCCAGGCCACAGTGCTGTTGCACAGACCCCAGGGCCGCTGCAGGAGCCCAGCCTGGGACACCCCCTCCTCAGACAGGGAGCAGAAACATAGTCAAGGGCTTTGGGGTGCCAGTTGGCTTCTAGGGGTTGGAATGCCCAGGTCACATACCTTCTTACACTTGTTGGCAGGAAGAGAGTCTTCCTCGGTGTCAGAGGAGGCTGAGGAGCCTGGCTCTTTGTCGCCACCAGCCAGGAAGCGGGCTATGAAAAGAGGGAGGCGTGAGGTGAGCCTGCTTCAAGGGCCTGGCCCTCTCCCTGATGCAGCCCACCAGCCCCTTCTTCTAGTGACACTCCCTCCACTGTGACCCACACTTCGGGCATAAGCTTAAGACCACCCATGAGGAAGTGGCCTCTTCATCTCTGCTGCTAGGGAAGGGGGAAGGGGAGTCTGGAGAGCCAAGGAAGGCTATCCTGGGCCTGCTCCAGGAGCCACCACTGTCTCTACATTGAGACCAAACCCATCCCCCAGTCTCAGCCCACAGGCCAGCATGAAGGAAAGGCCGGCCACCCAGGGGTACCGCACTCATGTCTAACCGAGCCAGCCTGAATGGGTGTTGGGAAGAGGAAGGGGCACCTACGTCCATTCTGGCTGGGGAAAAGGTCAGAGGCCTCATGGGAGGTGACAGATGGGGTGAGGTCATCGGCAGAGGACTGCGTCTCTTCTTCCTCTTCCCCAGAGAGCAAATCCTTCGCTATTTGTTCCTTGTAACAAGAAAGCAAAGAAAATGCTGCATCTGGCTTTGTTGTACCCATCTCAAAATGATACCAAGGAGATGATAGCAGAGCCGCCACAGCAAGCCACCCTCACCAGCAGCCCTGGAGGCACCCTGGACTATCACTCCCTCTGCAGACAAGCAGCAGTGGCAGGGACAGACCAGCACAGTGGCAGACAGGTCCAGCCACATGCAGTGCCAGCTCCCTCCACTTCGTATTTGGGGCTGAGTCCTCCTAAGTCAATGCTCAACTTCTGGGTGTTCCCTCTCAGGCACTTCCCAGCACAGCCTACAGGTCTGCACTCTGTCCACCAACATCAGATGTGGCTTGCTGACCATGTCTCCCTCACCCAAGCTGCCAGTGCCTCTCGGTGCTGACCTCGCCCCAGCTATGAGGCAGCCAGGGCCTTGCATGAATCCTGCCCTATGGCCGTTTTGCTGAGGCAACTGCAGGACAGAATGGCACTTACCTTGTCCAGGGTCATGTCGGGGAGAGCGGGGGCTGTGTCACCACCTTCGCTCTCGTGCTCTGAGATGGCGTCTGACGTCTCATAGCCATACAGTGCCAGCAGCTCATCCAGGGGCATGTCACTGCTCTGGACAAGAGGAGACAGGGCCCTGTTAGAAGGGGTTGCCCTGGGCATAGGCCCTCAGACTCCTGAACCTCACTGGCCACTACAACCTAGAACACAGGTTAACCTTGCACCTGTCAATCCCCACATGGCAGTGCTGCCTGGCCAGCATAGGATGGGCACAGAGGGGACACCAGAGCCCAGAGGCCAGCAGCTAGGGACAGGCACACCTGGAGCCAGACCTCCCTGGGCACAGTGTACTACCCAAGGCAGACTCCAAGAACACAAGGATGGCTGGTACCTGGCACTTGGCCACCCCAACTTATGAACTCGACAAATAGGTGAAGAGACAGATGTGGAAACGGATTTGGTAAAATGAACACCCACTTTTCTGATTTAAAAGAAAAACCTCAGAACACTAAGAAAGCAAGCCCTTGCCACAGTAATAGCTACACTGGGCCTGGAGAGGCCAGAGCGCTGCAGGTAGCAACAGTCACAGGCTCAGGCCACGTGATAACACAGAAGGCAGGGTGAAACCCAGTCTCCTGGGCAGGAAGGGACACACACAGCTGCTCTCCTCATGGGCCACTCTGCCTTCCGAGGCTGCTGCACCTGCTATACTCTGTCCTTACCCTGTGCGCTAACATCAGTTCCCAATGTCCTGGAAACTGCCACTCACCCCAGAATGTCAGCACATGCACCTCCACCCCCCAACTCCTGCTCTGACTCATCCCAAGAACTTCAGGTCCACAGGAAAACCGCCAGCCTCCTGCCAGCCCTGCTCCCCACCTACACTACTCC
>NDGM011056322.1:0-12994 GCA_002564305.1 Octomys mimax
GGGAGAGGGAGGGAGGGAAAGAGAGCTGATCAGAGCTTTCAGACTTTTCCATTTGCTCATTTCACATGAAGTAGAAGAATTGCACTGGCATCATTTTAAATTGTGATCAAGCCAGCTGGTACGGTATCAGATGCGATTTCTGGTGGTGATTTTGTTGGTTCATTCACTCACTCATTCATTTATTCAACAGATTATTTTTAGTGACTTCAGTCTACCAGGCTCAGTTGTAGGTGGCTACAGATACAGCAGTGAACCTGCAGATAAAGGATTTTGTCACTGTGGAGTTTATGCTCTAGCAGGGTAGGGGGTGGTGGTGGGGAGGGTGCCAGGTACAAAAATTAAACAGAAAATGGTGTGTTTTAAGGATTTTTTTTTTTCTCCGAATGCCCTCAGGGCAGGTTTGGCTGGCTTGAGTTGTGGGGATCTAACCACAGCAACCTGAGCCTGACTGCTTTGTTGAAGCAGCCACTTAAAGAACTGAGCTAAGGGGCAGGCCCCCACCCGAAAATGGTGTGTTTTACAAGTACTATGATAAAAAATAAAAACAGCAATAATAAGTGTTAGGAATAAAGAGCAGGCATTACTGCCAACCCTTCATTTCTGAATATCATCCACTATTGTTCTTTGTAGGTCTGTGTTGTATGACATGTATTGATATAAAAATTAATTGGAAACCTCGTTTTGGGGCCAGGGAGATAGCTCAGTGGAATAAGCACTTCCCTGGCAAGCGCAAGGGCCTAAGTTCAATTCCTGGTTCTGCCAAAAAAAAAAGGAAACCTTGTTTGTTTTTTAAAACAGGTCCATACACTGTAGAAGGCAGAACACGACTACATGGTGAAACAACTGAATTAAAGAAGGAGGCACAAAAAGGAAACCAAAACAACTATGTTGGCAAACGTCCAGACAGCTACCTGGCAGTGCTTTGGGGATACCTGTGACCCATTCAATTTTTGTGTTTAATAAAGCCTGTTGAGGCTGGAGTAGCCAAATACCATGGACCATCTGCTAGGGCCTGGAAGAATATTGCTAAAAAGAGTATGAAGGTAAAATGGCATTTATTTATGTTTTATTTTATTGCACATTTTTGGTACCAGGGATTGAACCCAGGACCTTGCTCTTGCCAGGCAGGTGCTTATGCAGCTTAACATGTCTCTGGCCCTTATTTATTTATTTATTTAGAGATAGGGTCTCACTGTGTAGTTCATGATGGTGTTAAATTCACTATGTAGCCCAGGCTGGCCTTGAACTCAAGGTGATCCTCTTGCCTCAGCCTCCCAAGGGCTGGTAGGCATATGGTCACCATGCCTGGCCAAAATGGCATTTTAGATATGCCTAACAAGCAACAAGTAAAAAGATCAAGTATCTTCATGATGCCTATTGATGTATTCAGGAATAGCAACTGATCACTTGCCATAAAGAAGACAAGTGGCTTAGTGACTAAATTTTTCATTTATCAAAAACAAAAATAGATGTTCTATCGATACAGCTTTGAGGTCTAATCATTTCATAGACAAAACTAATCAAATACCTAAGAATAGAATTTTAGAAGCAATAAAATGATCTTATATTAACAAAGATTTTATTATCTATGTCAGAAAGAAGGTGTTGTTAAAAATTTATAATCACGAGTTTAGATGTACTGTATTGTACATACTTTTTGCTTGGCCTCAAGAATTTTTGCCTCTAAATCAGCTGGGATTATCTTCCCCCTGTAATTATTGTAAAAGGGGAGAAATTAAAATGAAGAATCAATGAGATTGCACATGAGAAAAAACTTTAGCAGCAGCAGAAATAATTTAATCGGGTATTTTCAACAGACCATTAGCAGCTTGGCACACTGTAGTGAGCCAGTCCTTAAGCACAATAAAACAAATTTAACAGATGAACACATTTAATACATCAAGAACCTAATCGTCACTCTCCCCTGCCTACCTTTCATTGCACTTTATCAAAATCACATTGTCGGTTCCAAAGCCAAGGGCAGCCCCAGCTTTCTTTATGGAATAGTGACTCTGCAACAAACAGGATTGAGGTTAAAAGTTAGACAGTCCCTTCGGACTCCCCCACCCCCAATCCATCAGCAAGAGCCCTTAACTCACATGTTCTGAGGTGAAGAGGACCAGCTTGGGCACGGCCACCATGCCCTTGGTCTTAACTTCCGGGAAGTACTTGTAGCGCGCAGCCATGATGCTGTACATGTTGGATATGGCGCCTCCTGTCACCAAGCAGACATGTTTGGAGGTGTTGGGGCTCTTTCATTATTGTTTCTAACAGAAAGGCTGGACTGGTTTCTCAAAATAAAGCAAATCAGGAAAGAAAATACCAAGACTGGTGTGGATGGCTTCCCTATGGCCATGGCTTGCTGCTGGACCCTTTCCTCTTGGAATGCAGGTGGTCACACTCATTTCTAAAGCTACGTAGGTAACTCTGCCTCGGGTCACTACCACAGCGCCCTTCCCACTAGCAGCCCAGACAAAAATATAAGAGGAGGAGGAAGCAGTGGCTGCAGAGAGATGGGTGAGTTACAACCTTCCAGCTTTCACTTTCTGTTCAATGTATTTACTGAACAAAGATGAATCTGTTCCCTGAGTTCAAAAAGACAAGAGTAAGACAAAGTAATGGAACCTATAAAAGGAAACAGTGACATTGCCTGGCTACCTGCCTGGGTACTCTCTTCAAAGCATAGCCCAACCGACTTATTGAGTCATTGAGGAGAGTTCTAAGTTGCTCTAAATAAAAACAAATGAATGTTTGTGGAAATAAAGACAAAAGGAGAACTGAGATAATTAGGTATGTCTAGCCACATAAAATAGCCACTTATGTATCAATTACCTGAGAATGGTATAGGCAAATACATGGCTTGCTTGAACTGCCTGCACATTTGTGTTGCTTTGTCTTTTCTTCACAGAGGTCTCCAATACCAACTATAACTTCTTCCTACCTCCAAGGATATCTGTGCTTGTAAAGATTCTCACTGTTTCTGCTCACTGTATCTGCTTGGAGGTTCAAAGTAGATGTACTCTTTAGACTGAGTTCATTGTTAAGCTGGATCCACTGACCCCCTAGCGTATCACACTGGTACCGTGTCTTTCCAATGACCTAGACTCAGCTTTTGTGAGTTTGTAGGGATTTGTGCATAGACTTTGCTGGTTAGCTTATAGAGAATGTGGAATTCTTCCTAGCCTTCATTCTGACAATGACAGGCAGGCAGCGTCCAAAAAAACCAAAAACAACAGCAACAGCAACAACAACAAAAAACCCGAACACCAATAACAAAACCTTTTAAAGGTCATTATGCTCCCATAAGCCTGTATTTTATTGAATGTCCCAAGAATCCCAAGGATCAGTCAGAAGAAGAGAAGAGAAACCTACCAGGAGAAAATATCCCATCGCCATCTTTACTTGACCATCCAACTATCTCTCTCATCTTCTTAAGCGTTATTTGCTCCATGAGGACAAACACTGGTGCGATTTCATATGTAAACCTAAAAAGGTGGTGAGGGATGAAAATAAAAAGTTAAGTCACATAATTTGGGAACACACATGATTGGCTTACTACTTGCATTTGGGTTCTAAAATAAGATCCTCAAAATCACTAAAGAGTCAGGTATGGTGGTGCACACCTGTAATCCCAGCACTCAGGAGACTGAGGCAGGAGGACTGCCATGAGTCTGAGGCCAGCCTGGGCTACACAGCAAGTTCAAGGCCAGTTTGAACTCCATACTGAGACCCTATCTCAAAAAAAAAAACAAAACAAAACAAAAAAAAAAAACAAACAAACAAACAAAAAAACCAAAAAAAGCAATTAAAGCAATTCATTTCCCGGAAAGGCATTAAGTCATCAGTCATAAAATGTCAGAACCTAGGCTGGATTACCGAGGGAAAAATACAGTCTTATCTGTTTAAGGGATGGTTTACGCAGAGTAACAGAAAGAAAGAGAATGACTTTTCTGGGTCTCTTATCTTTCAGGTTGCAGGACAGTATAAACATTATTTGAAAAAGGTGTATTTTAAAATCTTACAATTGGTTTGAAGCATTAAAACAAAAAGACTGCCAGTTTCTCACCTGTAGCATCCGTAAAAGCCAGATCCAGAGTCTATCTTTTAAGAACAATGTAAACATCTGAAAGCTCACTGTGAAGATAATTGGAAATATTGACCCATGTCTTAAGAATCTCAATATAATTATCTACATAGTTTTTCTACTCATAATCTCCAAGGACAAGTGTGTACCTATAATTTTCTAAAGTCAATGTCTGTCAAGAATAATTCTAAGTGATGATTTTATAATTATAAATTACAAATAAAAGAAGATGGTCGACTGGCACACACAGCCTACTGTGGGCATCAGATCCCCTGCCAGGCTATATTCATCACCTAACAAACTGATGCAAAAGTTGTCGGTCATGCTTTTTTTCAAAACTGAGTCACATTATGGTCACTGAAACAAGATCATGGTACCAGACAGGCCCTAAGAGAAATCAAGGAAGGTCTATCCACAGATACTGAAGCCGGAACAAAATGATATTTACTAAACTCTGAGGGTCCTTGTCTTTCTTCATTTTGCTTGCACCCTTAGGCACTAGCTCCTGTTTGCTAGGCTCAAAGCATCCTTGCTGAAGAGAGATGCCTAGGCTGACTCAGCCATGTGATACAGGAAAGTGTAGCTTCAGTTTGTATGTTTGGGCTGAGGGCCAAAGTCAAGGACTAAAGGGGAGTCTAATTGACTATAATTATTTAGTTATTTAGAAAATCTATTTGCAAGGAAGCTATTGTAGGATCTTCAGGATATGTCTGTTGGTAGAAGAATTTTTTTTCCAAAAGAATATCCCCATTTTCCTGGAGAGGCCCCTGGAAGTTTAGGAGGAAGACCCTTGGAAACCTTGTGTTCAGTTACCATCACCTCTGGAGGTCACAATCATGCTTTGGTTCTGCTCTGAGCCCCATCACCGTAGCAACCAACACTCATGTCTGATGGCCTGATAAAGGAAGAAGAAGAGAAGGATTCCTGGTTTAGCCTGTGCTGCTGAGGGTACTAAGAGGCAAACTCATGATGTGTTTCCACCCATCCTTGGACAAATGTGTTGTCATTGGTTCCACTGACTTTTGGAAATGCTGGAATGGCAAACATGTTTGCATGGTGAAGATGCTCTGGTGGCAGTGTAGATGCTAGAGTCTCACAATACCACGTAAGCAAGCACTCTGGAGTAAGGTAAGGAACAAGTGGAGTCGTATACCATATAATCAGCAAGTGGTGCTGATTTGAAGCAGTGGTGCTTGATTTAGTTGGTGTCACACACCACTTTGGGAATCCTAGGAAAGCTATGGTCCCTATTTCCAGCTAAAAGATTATTTTGTATACCATAACAGGACACTTTCTTCCTACAACCTGGATCCCAGGTTAGGTACTTCCTGGGATGAAAAAGCAGATGAAATCAAGAGATCAAAGGTCAGAATGTTATGGTTATAACTACAACCTGCATGAAAGTGGAATTAGAGTTGAGATGGTATTATATGGCTAGCCTGGAACCACATGGGGAAGGGAAGAGCCATGGTACTGAGGACAGGGATCTTGGTCCAACTTTGTGCTTCCTGATTAGCATCCATTTAGGACCAAGTTTCAGGAATGAATCTTCCTACCTAAGGATCCAGAGCATGGCTGTTACTCTGAGGATCAGCAACAAGAACCCTGAGTTCAATTAGAGGACCAACTGATCGCATTAATTCAGGTTTCTCCTCCATGCCAGCTACTTGATTCCTAAACCTGTCTTTCCGTTCTGTTCAACAAATATTGAATGCATGACTGTTTTCTGCCAGGTAATATCATGGGTATGGAAGAGACCAAAATGTTATAAGATACCATCCCCAACCTTGAAATGGCTCACTAGGACAACTCTAGCATCTGATAACTGATCTAAGCTGCACTGTGACAGTCTCTGCCTATGTCTGGAGGAACCAGTTATTCCATAGCAAACAACAGGCTTATCCTGACCTAGGAACTAAATCCTGACAGCCTGTCCCTCCCAGAGACTGGAAGATTGGTCTACGGTTTTTGACCCACAGCTAGGGCTGACATACAGGCCAACATGGTTTTCCCTGTTCCTGATACTCTTTCTCACTCTACCTTCCCAGACTAGACCATGTTTTATACTGGAGTGTCAGGGGGTACTTCATCTAAAGCCTTCTAGAAGGCTTTGAAGCAGTGGTGCTTGATTTAGTTGATGTCACACACCACTTTGGAAATCCTAGGAAAGCTATGGTCCCTATTTCCAGCTAAAAGATTATTTTGTATATCGTAACAGGACACTTTCTTCCTACAACCTGGATCCCAGGTTAGGTACTTCTTCTCTCACAGATAGATCAAAGCAGATGAAATCAAGAGATCAAAGGTCAAATGTGGATTCAGAAGAAGCTGATTAGATGCTAAGGCCAAGGTACAAGATTATACTTCAGAATCAGAATAAGAAACTGAATCTACACAAAGCTTTAGAAGGATTTAAACAGTAAGATGATGACATTCTTGGAATGTCACTAAAGAAGAGTTCTGAACCTTTCTAAATTGAGTAACGAGATGATTAGCCCTTTTTTGTGTTTCAATTCACCTTCCCAGGGGGATTTACTCAGAACTAAGGTAAAGTGTCAGGACACTGTGGTTCCCTTGTGGCTGATCTGCTGGTTGCTAACCATATCAGTTTTCTCTTGCTTCATTAAATTTTATGTAGTGATGCAGTTTACCCAGAACAAAGACTATATTTTCTAGCCTTCCTAGCTATGGCCATGGGGTTAAGTATTGGGCAAATAATTGCTACAGGAAGTTGTATGTGACTTCTGCAAGCTTAGCATTAGGGAGTATGATCCCCCTTTACCTGCCCTCCCTCCCTTTTTGCCACCTGCCATCTTTTCTTCCCTCCTCAGTCCTTTAGTTTTTCCTTCCTGAGTTCTAAAACACAGAAGTGATGACTAGAACCTCAGTAGTCAGAATTCACTATGAGGTAACTTTGTGGATGACAGCCACATGCCACAATATGAATGACAAAGGCACACAGAACCTGTAGGCTGGTGATTGGCAAACTAAGGACTTCTTTAAGGAGAGGAAGAAAGACTCTTTCATGTTGGCTTTCTATCTTGATAGTTCTTTTAAGACTTCCTCTTCTCACAGATGTGGCAAGTAAGACATCTTCAACACCTTAAAAGATGACGCACTTGAGCAGAGGAGAGCTTAGTGAAGCCCTTTGTTGGCCAAAGATGATGGGAAGCCGAAAGGCTGAAGGGAAGGAGTCCTCTATAGCAACAGAGGCCATGGGGTGGCTGCTTCTCCTAGGTGTGTGTATGGTGCCTTGTATACCCTTAGGCACTTAGGATGCAGCCTTTTGCAGCCTTCAGGACCTCTGTGGGATGAATGTTGCTGTCTCCCAATTTACTGATCAAGAAACTGAGGTTCGGAGAAATTTTGTGCTTTGCATTAACATCTCACAGTTAGAATGTTGCAGAGCCAGAATTGTTAAGTCTTTTATGTTGCCACTGCTTTCCTGTGACAAATGGAAACTGCTCCCCTCTAACAGCCTGCTCAACAGTACCTGATGACCGATAGCTTCCATAGAAATTTTCTCCTGTGTAACTTCCATGAAAATAAAGCACTGGGTGCTTGAAATCACAACCTCACAGCAACAGGCTGCAAATGAGCCTGCCATTAGGATTATGTATTGCCATCAGGTGTGGGAAGGCAGGCTGCTGTTTACACTCGAGTGCTGTTCAACCTACACAGCTATTCTTGGTTTTGGAAGAAAAGAGCTGTAGGTGCAAAGGATAATTACACCTTTGCAAAGTTTTCTCTGTATATCTGTTGGGTCCTTGCTTAAGACGAACAGACCCCTAAGCTCCATACCCAAGGAGGTCTAAATGCATGAACATAAATGTCCTTTGTTTACTAACGGTCAGACACTTATGCTTTGCTACTTGAATGAGAACTTTGGACAGTTCTTTTAAAAACACTGTACATGGGAATATATCAATTATTCTCTGTTACCACTGCCACCCAAACACAATGAGTGCTGGTTAAAAAACAATAAATGACAGCATATCACTGATTGAATCATGTTCCACCAAAGAAAGACCCTTGTGCCATTCTTTCCTAGACTTATTTTGAATGCTGTTCCCTGTTGAAGAAGAAACTGACCCACAGGGGAGTAAATGTTGCTCAGGCTCCTACGATGCTGCCACATTTCACAATCTTCCAGGGGAACTGGCTTTGAACAATTTCTAGACAATAGTTATTACTTCTTCAGACAATCTCTAGCACTGACAGAAACTATTTCACTATTTTAAATAACCTTCTCTATCGATCTGCTGGAATCAGATCATATTTTATAAATGCCTACTGTTCAGTACAGTGGCAATTATGATGTATCATTTAGTTGGACGGGCCTTGACCTCAGATGGCTGAGGCATATTTAGTGTTTCATGGCTGAGCTGAGGTAAAAGGGCTGATATTAAGAACACAGACAAAAAGGGAGAATCTGTGGGTCTTTCTAGTAGAAGAAGTCTTTTATAAACACTTCAAAAAGGTGAGTTCCTTTTGTTTACCATGAGATTGCCTTTATGTAGTAGGAAGTCACGGCTGAGAGTCTGCAGAATACACATAAGAAGATGATTGGGAAAACCAGTGCTTGTGTTACTGCGGATCCTTGAGCCTTAATGGATGGATCCCTTTCACTCTGCTCTTTTTACTGATTTTTCAAATTGTTGAGTCCAAACAAACACTGAAACTGTATTTCTAATTTAAATTATCTCTTAATGTTAGTAGATGTTACAGTTAGGCATTCATGTTAACTTTTTTCAAGTTATAATCTGCATATTATGGTGTTTGTGCTTTCTGATGTATGTGTTTTTATTGCAAAAATCATAGTACAGCAAGGGTTGCAAATGAGAGCTTTCAGTTCGATGAAATTATCAACTGAGTGTATTTTTGACCTGAATTTCTCTCAGCCCTCTGATGTTTCAGGGATTTGATGTGGACACTCTGTGAAGTTACTCATGGCTGCAAGCGAAGAGCATGAAAACTGTTTTCATTTTTTAATTAATTGAATTGGGTATGCCTTTTAGCACGAAAGGCTTCACCTGTCACATGTACTTTTTAAATTTTATCAGTGTTATTTTAAGTTGACAAAGCAGGGATCCTTAATTATTAAAAACTTTTTCTGAAATATAGTTTTAGTGTTTTGAGGCCCAGCATCAGACACCTTTGAGACACATATAGATACAATCTTTAAAGGTCCTTTTGGTGTCAAGGTTGGTCACAGTTTATCAAACTTTAATAACTTGCATTGTATTTTGATGTCACATGGAATTTCTCATTTTAAACAATGTCACTTTTGCACCTAAATTCATTTTTTAGAATCTACTGTACCATGACCTTTCAAAAGCAACTATAGGAAATTATTGTGAGAAATTTGTTTCATTATTTCCCCCTGGATACTTTAATCAAATGTGGTGTCACTGACTTGCTATAGATCGTGGTGAAACACTGCCATTTGAGTGGAGAGAAAAGACAGTAGTCACTAGGCTATGACAACCCTCCATCATTCTGTAATCTGTCCCAGGAGGGCATTTGTGTCAGGGGAAGCGTTGGGGTGACTGCAAGAAGGATAACTAGGCAGGCAGTACTTGTACTGCAGGACCTTAGAGTCAGTTTTATATTAATTATAAGAATTTTGAAATAAATGAAGGCTCTGTCTACATAAGTAAGTACAGGTGAAAATGTTAAATTCAGCAAAAATAATTAGGTTTTTTGAAAGGACTATATAATGTATCAGTACCAGTTCAATGTTGTTTTATAGTTAAGAAATAGGTTGAAACAATTGACTTGTGGATTTATGGAAGCTAATTTTGGAGAAAATATAAGTAATGGGAATAAATGTGCTTGGACGAGAAAACAAGCTGAGAGCATATCCAAAACTTGACCTCTTTAGATATTCCGTGAAAGAAGTAGAATCTATTAACATGAAATTTCACACTAAATTTTGAAGCTAGAGTTATTTTCTCACGATCATGCTCTTATCAAGTTGTATTATTCAATTCCGAAAACAGTTTATTATCAACTATTAATAGAACTGTAAGAAAATTACAAGATTTTATGAGAAAAAAGAAGATCAAGGCAACTTTAACAAAATAGGAGTGTTAGAATTACTTTGAAAGCAAGAAGCCACAGTCACCCATCATGATCGCTGGTGTCAAAGGAAGAGGAGACTTACATATTGGTATTGGCAGTTGACGTCAGCCACTCTCCAGCTAAGCCAATGATATCCAGTCCAGTGGAAAGCTGGTTGAAAAATCGAGGGTGACCTAGAGAGGTGACAGGCAAGCATCAAGGTAAACCTGGGTGTTTCAGGCTAGCTTTAGAGCAAGTGCCTCGTCTTATCAGATCACACTGATGAGGTCTTCAATGCAGCGGTCTAACAGGGCTACGCAAGGATGCTAGAAAAGGGCAGGATGACCCTTCCTATGCCGACCATTATCTCTAATGATGCCCTACAAGCCTGTCTGTTTCTTTCTTTTTTTTTTAAATGTATTTGGCACAGGGTCTACAGGGTCTCACTACATAGATTGGACTCGTATTCTGTTTTCAGCCTCCCAAGAGCTGGGGTTACAAGTGTGCACCACCACCCCCAGTCTCAATTGCTGTCTCAACTGGCCCCGCGGGGCCAGCATGGCACAACACGATGGGAATCAAATCCTGGCTGATGTCAACCTGTCTGTTTCTAAAGCATCATGTTTTATGTTTGTAAAAAATCAAGTATAATGAAACTAATCATGCTTTCCAATATCTTATCTGTTGACTTCTAGATGGATCCTCTGTGATGTTTATTTTTTAACTACAAAAGAGAATGTGGTGTCCTGATTTTTTATAAGTGTTTGGATTTTTAACTCAACATCCCGAGGATTTTAATTTCTGAATTAAGATTGCTGATGGAGAAGAGGCTGTAGAATTCAGAGAGAGTTCAAATGGACCAAATTGGATTTAGGGAAAGAACCAGCTCTGATTCTGATGCTGAGGTCATCCTAACTTGCTGGGTCTTGGTGACAGACATAATGTCAAACTTTGGTGTATTTTCCCAGCCTACAGCCAACTTGCTTGTGGGGCTGATCTAGCATCTCCTCTGTGAAATGGGAAGAAGTCCTCCTTCACTTACTGTATCACTGGTGCATTAATTGTTATTGCTCTGCTGCTTTAGCATCCTGCACAGCCCACAGTGTGCTTTAACAGGTTTTGTCCTCAGCAAATTTGGGAAACTTGCCATGTTTTTGCCAACTTGGCATTCACTGAAAAACTCAACTTCACATCCGCAGGCTTGGCTCAGCTGTCATGAAGGCGCTAACACAATAGATTATCTAGGGATGTGTGACAGAGAACTTATGTGAAAAAGATTGCTGACTACTATGTTTCCAGAGGAAATTGCCTTTGCCTCGGAAATAACTGTCAGAAGGACAGTGTTTGAGTGCTCCTGGTCAAAATCTCTTCCCTGAGACTGTCCATTCCTCCCTAGACCAGAGGAATTCTTACTCAGAACATGTGGGCTGTGGTTATTTTTTTATACCAGGATATGCCAATCCTTCAAAATGAAGAGTCCTCAACAAATAATACTGATTTTTAGAAAAAACAGTAATTGAAAATAGTACACTTAGTGTACACATTGAGCCAGATTCCAGTGTTCACACAGACCAGTCTAAATAGCTTAAATTGTTTCATTTTACTCTACTTTTCTCAGTGCCAGCAGAACTTTGACATCATCCATATAAAGAACTTCACTGAAATTCATTAAAATATACGCAATCCCACTTGAAAAGTTGTTGATGGCAAATGTCTCACTTTAAGACAGGACTGAATCACAAATAAAAGCAATCACGCTTTACTTGATAATGTATCAAACCCACATAGCATGGCCAAGGCAAAGATGGGAAAAGAAAGTGACTGACAGAAAGTGCAAGTGTCTTTTTTTTTTTCCTCCATTAAAATACAAAGCACACAATTCCCTCCCAAACCTTACTTTTACCATATAGCTACAACTTATGTCTGCAAAATCTTCTACTAGAATTTCTATCAACTAACAAAACATCCTAGTTTAGATTTCAATTATATCCAATAAAGATCAGACACTAAGCATCAAGTAGCTCAATGTCAGGTAGGGAGCAGGAAGAAAGAGTTGTTTTTTTAAGTAAATAATTTCAATAAGTAAGTGGCAAGGCAGAAAAAAAGAGATGGAAGAGGAAATTTACTGGCTAGAATGATGTATAAACTAGCTGCAAAGTGAGAGACTTACCTGAAACCTGATTCAAATGAACTAAAATAAAGTAAAATGTTCGTGAATACTGAATATTTCATCACATTAAGAAACTATAAGTTTTATGTTTTTTTCATATATGACAATGATATGGTGGGTTTTTAAGAGTTCTTGAGGAAGAAGAATATGTATGGATGCAATACGGTTTGGTGGGGAGTTTGCTTCCATAGGATAGAGAAGGGGAGAGTGGGTGGAGACACAGGTGAAATGAAGTTGACAGGAGCTCCTCATAGCTCAAGAAAGGTGTTTGGTACGTGGGGTTCATGATATAATTCTATTTTCGCATAAATTAAAACATTTCCATAAACTAACAACTAAGGATGCCCAGCATTTCTAGAAATCACCTAACTAGGCACTGTTTTTATATCAGTTTGGACAGAAGTTGCATATGCTCATTCCTGTTTTTAAAGAAGTCTTTTGTTAATTTGTATGTGAATTTTCAAATGCTTTCATCATCTCTTTACAGATGATGAAATGCCTCCAGATTAGTATGTTTTTACTAGTAAAACTCAATTCATGATTATATGTATACCCAAAATATTGGAGATAAATCCCAGGAAGACTTTATCAATAAGCTATAGACTTTTTATTCATTTATTTTTTAAAATTTATTTATTTATTTGTGTGGGGGGGGGCCAGCTCAGCCCACCAGGGGG